>VXBU01006186.1:218493-241779 GCA_013400315.1 Bombycilla garrulus
TAATGGCTCATTATACAGGAAATGGCTCCCGGAGGGAGTTATCTATGACTCATGGGGCAAGGCGTTGATGGCCCATTAACAGGAGATGGTCCCGGGGCGGGGGGGAGGTAAGGAAAACACTGCCCTTCCTGATTTTAACAGCTCATGAAGATGGAGATAGAATACAGACCTTCTGGAATATTTTTACATAGTAACCTAGGACAATACCATTAACCCATGCAGTGGTTTTTTATCTGAGTGTGTAGAATGAACCACACTGAGCAGCATCACACATCTCTGGCATATCAATGCTTCTGGTCTTTGAGATGCTGTAAAATGAAAAAAAAAAAAAAAACTTTAATCAAACTTTAGATTGTTGAGCTCAGTATGAAGGGGGGAAAATAGTGGCTTCATTGTGTCCTGGGTACTGCGGCACTTGCAGCACTGTGCCAACAGTGCTCCACCTTCATGTGACCCTCAAGGCAAGGCACTACCTCATGAGCTGCTCAAATGCTGGTGAGTCCCCAGTCCCAGTCCTGAACTATATCCTACATCCAACTGCTCTGTTCATCTCCCTCTACCATCTTATGCCAACAGAGCCTTTCACAGTCCACTTTTGTAATACCTACTGAGTTTCCAATGGTGAACATCATTTGACAAGAAGAGCTGGATTTACATCCCCAGAAGTGTTCATGTACCTCCTGCACACCTGCAAGGCTAGGCTGACAGACTGTCAGTGTGCCCAGGCATACTGGTTACATCCAGAGCAAGGCACTGCCGCCAGGTATTACATAAATGTGAATCCTGGTTTTGGACATGTCTCCATTTAATGGTAGCTTCTCCCATGAAGAGCAGTGTGCTGAGAATTTAGTGTTCCAGCTTTGTTATTTCCACTATTTTTTCACTTGCCAACCACCTCTGAACAACAAAAGTCAAATAAAGCTTTACAGGACCAATAAGTACCTTGTGGAGGAAAACTGGTCAAGTATGAGAATGATTTACATTTATAGCAAATGTAAATTTACTTTCTAAAGAGGATTAAAAGTGCAGTTGCCTCCATAATTTGCTACCAAACCACTTTGGAAAGGTTTAGCACATACAGAGTGGTGAATATTAAATTGATCTTGCAAAGATGAGATTTTGAAAATATCATTCTTTTTACTTTTAAATGAGTGAGGTGATTAACAACAGAACACTGCAGACCATTTCTGTTATCAGAAAAGCAGACCTGTGTGTTACAGGTGTCCAGAAGTAATTTGCTCAGCATCAGAAGACATAATTAGTTACTGCAAGTTTGTAATAATTACAGCTCTGCTGTAAATTTAAAATTTAAATTATTATTAGAGAAATTTAAAAAACCAAAGCCCCAAATACTTGAAATGAAAGAAAAGAAGCAATAGAATGATACCTGCTTCTCACTCTGCTGTGGTCTCAATTACATAAACTGTTCTTGTTTCCCTATAATTATCAACCATATTTTCCTAGAGTTGCTAAATTTATGTGTCCTGCCTTGAGTGATTCAAATATACATCAATGGACTCGGTGTGTGTGTCAGGAATTAAACAGGGCTGGAAACTTAGGGTATGGAAAGCATTTTAAGAGAAAGGCCAAAGGTAAAGAGGATTTCATACGAACTTTTCCCAATTTACAATATGACAAATTATTGAAAAATACATCATTCTTTTCTGCAATGGTCTGAGCACAAATTTACCTGCCCAACACCTTGGCTTGTACTTGAGTTCATATTGCTAAAAATACCTGAATTTTGGTGTTCTACTATTACAAATACACTGCCCAAAATATGTCTCTGATGAGAACAGATTTGGAGGAAGACAGGATTTTTAGGAGAGAGAACAAGTAATTACTCTATACCTGGTAAGTGTGTTGGAAACTTAATTCTGATTCCACAAAAGTTTATGAGTGGTTTATCATTGAATTCTTGAGGATTAAGAAAAAGCTAAACTAAGACTGAATGTTTTTGGAAATCTCAAATTCTAATTACTTTTCTATGACATCTACAGCAAAATTCTGCCATTGGATTATTTCTGACTTAACTCAGTAGTGTCTCTGCAATACCATATAATATGGTTCCAGTTAGTATAGCAACTAAAATTCCATTTTTTATGAGACCCATTTTTTTTTCTATTTTTTTCATTTATGTTCTTCTTTTAGTTTAGTTCTAACGTGTATTCCATTCAGAGAAGCCCATAATTTTTAATTAAGTATTAAAATCACATTAAGGAAAACAAGTACTTTCAAAGCAAAATATTTTTTTGCTGCAGGGAAAATAGATTATTTATCCTTTAAAGGACAGGAGAACATAAATATTTCGTAGTCAGATAAATATGTTGCTCACTACTTAATCTTTAACATGTACTGAAACCTAAGGGATTACAAGGGGTTGTATCAGTATTCAGTTTATTACTGTAAATATTTTGTACCATGGAAGTACAGTTTGCGTTTATTTTATAACTCGATTCCATTACACTGTCTTACACATCATGCAAAATAAATGTGGATTTCAGCTGGAATGTGGCAGTGGTTGGACAGAATCCCAAGCACAAGAGGCTCAGCTCTGTTCCATATTGCTCAGCCTCAGCATGGGCACTAGAAAGGTTTTTTCCTGCTTTTTGCCCTCCATTCAAATGTATTGGCAAGTAAAGCAATATCAAACAACACACCAAAAGGTGAAAATATTTTCAGTTGTTGGAAGGTCTTTCAGTTAAAGTAAGCTCGTGCTTTTAGATGCATGTCATCCTGACAGGCCTCTTATTTTCTGTCCTGCAGTGAGACAGATAATATCACAGCCTGTCATAAAGATAAGGGATTCAGGGTCAACAAAGGACCAAAATACAGGACTTAGACTGTCGATGCATTGGGAAATCACTTTTTTTTCCTGTTACGGTGAAGGTGAAATGGATAGGTTTCATAGGGAGGGGCCATCCTGAACTCAAAAATTCCTCTCCTCATACCTCTGTGCCTGACTACTGTAGTACCCAGTGTTTTGCTTGTTATTCCTGCAAAAAAAGTAGAAATACAAATATGAAACAGCTTATTAAATCAATATTTACATATGTTCTTTCAAGGAAACAATGTTGTGTTATTTTTCCTTACCTTTTTTTTATTATGCTGTGATTAACAAGTTCCTATTTACAACTCCATGTCCCTAATTAATCACAATGACAAAAATAATCTTTCTGTGCAGGCAGGGTTTACCAAGTGGGACTACCCAAGTCTTTTTCATTACCTCCAGCAGCTTGCAAACCCAAGCTAAGCTGAACTTTCACTGCTATTCCCAAATGCTTCAGATTTTTGCATTATTTAAAATTCCTTGGCACTTCAGGATGCTTAGATTCTGTCTAGGAAGGTGAGCCCTGAGATTGCAACTTCACACTGAAATATGGCATTTTGTTGCAGTACATCTGAGTCAAACTGAGCAAGAGAATATCAGTGTAAATGAACTTACTGCTATTTAACTAAGAGAAATATAGATTTAGAGCTGAGAGGGATCAGATCTTTATATATCACTGCAACTTGCATTGCCAACAGTCCTTGATTTAAAATAAAATAAAAGGCAACTTTTTCTCTTTTTCTTGTCCAGACCCAGAGTATAAATTTTGCAGTTGTCAAGTGGTTGTAGATTTAATTTTGTGCCCCATGGCTCTTCCAGTCTATCAGTTCCTCTCAGATAGAAATCCAAGGGGAAAAGTGGAATTTTACAACCTTGATAGAGATGTTCACCTTCTGCCATGATACGTTGTCCACATTCAACCCCAAAGAAGGTCACCAAGCTAATAGATAAATGAAACCAGGGTTTTGGTGGCTTTAATTCAGAGCTTCTTTGTGGAAAATATTCTATTACAAATAGGCATTTCTAATGCAAATTGATTTTACCCTCAATTAATCACTAAGACAATTCTAGACTACCGTAAACCCCAAAAGGTATATTTTAATATAGACTAGACTCTGTAGTCTAGTGTTATTTATAAGTTCTGCATAACTATTTTTGCAGTTCAGATCCCACATACCTGTTGTATTTAGAAGAGTAATAGATCATTTACTCTGAAATTTCCATCTTCTGGCATCTAAGACACCAAAAATGAAGAAAACACGAAGATACAAAGGACTTGAAAATGAAAAAGATTCATTAAGTTAAATCCAAACATTTGAAATCATAAGTCTTCAGATATCATGCAGGCTTAGTTTCTCATTGTCCTTGTATAAAACAATTATTTTTTTTTAATTGTGTATGTATTTGCAAGGACAGCCTGAGAGAGAACTTCTCTTTCTTTGCATCTGGATGTGTATGTTACTCTTTACTGTAAGTCAAAATCTGTGACTGGTTCTAGATTTTGACATAGATTTAAGAGAAAATAAATTTCGTACTTGAATGAATAAAAACATTTCCTGGAAAGCATTGCCTTATTTTAGTATATTTCTGTCTTTTAGGTCTTCACAAAGGAACTATCCTTGATATCTGTGTCATGAAAGAGAAATAGTTTATCTGAGCACAGACATGATATTCTCATTAAAACAGAGCTGTGCCTAAACCAGCCAGTCTGACTGCTTTCTTGTCTAAATAAATTGAAAATTACCTGCTTCCCTACTGACTGTGTGGTTCTTGGGTGAAGCCAATTTGCAGCTGACTGTATAAGTCCTTAAAGAAATGTTAAGTCCCTGAGCTGCCTTGTCCACTCATTTGTGCTGGTGAAAAGTTGGGACAGCTCTGTCAGAGGCAGTGGAACTCTGCAGATACAGAGTTATTAAGAAAAAATTAAGTTTCACTATCTTTAAAGGACAGTAAAACTATAAGGACAAGCATTTGCATTTGTCTGGAAATCAAGGCGGGTTCCAATTCGTATCACATATTTCAACTGAATGATAATCTTCCCTTTGGAGACCTCTTACAAAATTAAGTTAATTTGAAACCTCTTGCCTGAAAATTGGAAAACACAAAACTCTTCTTTATCTGTCATATATATGGGCAATTTACATATGTATTAAAAATATGTTTTGTGTATATCATCTCATAAATTTCACTCTACCAAAGAGTAGGGGATCACACTTTTGGTGACCTCATTAATTCTACAAAATCATTTCTCCCTAATTTATTCCATGAAGAGGTATTTAAAGCAATTGAAAATATGGAAGAAAAGAAATTGGCATAGCAATATTCAAAAGTCATATTTCACATTTATCTCTTCAATGGCTCCCTGTGTTTTGTCACTGAGCACAACTCAGTAAGTGAAATAAATCCACGTTCCTTGCCCGACAAAACTGAAGAGGGATAACCAGCTGCCTTACTTCACTGTGAGAAATCTGGAATCTGGTGCAAAATTTGATAATGTGAAGGAAAAAAAATACCATGGCAACCTACAGTAATTTAGAGATATGGAAGATGTATATGCAGGGTGCTGACTCCATGCACTAAAGCTTGTGAATCCCAAATTACCCCTAAATATCTAATTGTGTGTAATAGCAACCAAGGGGGCTCTTCTTAGGCATTACAAAAAACTTAGTAATTATACTTTGATTGCTAATAGCTTAAAACAATATGTTCTTTTCACCAACATTTATTTTAGAGAGGTATATGTTACGTTATTTATCACATTTCCCTTGAGGACCCATTAATACTGTTCACACTAACAAATTGCAAATAATGAATGTGGCAGTCACACAAGACAAATAGGAATTCATGCAGCCAGGCAAAGGGAGAGGATTTCCTGAATTTTGCTTGATAATCATGATTTAATGATCATTGCTACTCTTCTCAGATATAAACTTTCATTTATGCGATATATTTATGGCCTCTTTCTTATTGTCTTCTGACACAGAAGATGCTGACAAATTTAAAGGCTGGAAAGGTAGTTTAGTCCTCAGAATGCTGAGCTAATGAGCTGTTAAAGCACTTTCTGCCAGCTTTGTAGAGAGGATGAAAAAGTAATTCAAGATGCAAGAAGTGATATAACAACTTGTTAATTTACCTAGAGGACTTGTTTCCTTTTCCCCACCAAATGTCAATTTTTATTGGCAGCTTAACCACGGATCAAGGCCAGTACATGATAAATTACAATAATTTCAAAAAGGAAATCTTAGAATCATAAAGTGGCTTGTGCTGGAAGGAACCTTGAAGCTCATCCAGTCATACCCCTGCCATAGGCAGGGACACCTTTGTGAAAAACGAGGTTCACTCTCCTGGTAAAACTTAAGTTTGATAAAGGACAATAAGAGACAAAGACAATAAAGCAAAGTTTTTAACGGTGGGGTGCTTAACATTCAGCTAAGAGCACAGCTGCTTTTTCAGAGACACCCTTTATATACCTTTTTTATTGCATCAAGCTATTGCATATTCATAAACAATTATGCCTATTTAAACTTTCCCCGACATTTACATGTTCCAAGAACAGTTTAACATGCCTCCTCTCTGGGTCTGGCCTTTTAGAGCACGTGTATTTCTTGGCTGTGGTTTTAGTTTGTATTTATTCTCACCACCAGCTTGGGTTTTGGTCCATACTTTCTGCAGACGCTGATAGTTGTCATATCCATAGCAGGGGTCTTCTTCATATGTTCATTGGATGTTATCCCAACCAAGCAGGCACAATTACCACAAGCATAACCCTATCAGATATTTCACTACTATGTCCAAGTTTAGTTAATATTAGAAATAAAAAAAAAAAGTTACTTTAACATTATACATATAGCATCCATTTTAATATTTGCTAAAAGCCAATATTATGTATTTATAACATCTTCCACCTTCCCCTGTCCCAGGCTGCTCCAAGCCCCAGTGTCCAGCCTGGCCTTGGGCACTGCCAGGGATCCAGGGGCAGCCACAGCTGCTCTGGGCACCCTGTGCCAGGACCTGCCCACCCTGTCAGGGAACAATTCCTGCCCAATATCCCATCCAGCCCTGCCCTCTGGCACTGGGAGCCATTCCCTGTGTCCTGTCCCTCCAGCCCTTGTCAATTGTCTCTCTCCATCTTTCCTGCAGCTCCTTCAGGCCCTGCAAGGCCACACTGAGCTCAGCCCAAAGCTTCTCCTCTCCAGGTGAACATTCCCAGCTGTGCCAGCCTTTCCTCCCAGCAGAGCTGCTCCATCCCTGGGATCATCCTGGTACCTCCTCTGGGCTCTCTGCAGCAGCTCCAGGTCCCTCCTGTGCTGGGCCCAGGGCTGGGGCAGCTCTGCAGGTGGGGTCTCACCTGAGCACGGGGGCACAGGAGCAGAATCCCCTCCCCTGCTGCCCATGCTGGGCTCAGCTCAGGGCAGGGGTTTGGGGTCCCAGCGCTCAGGCCCAGCTCTGCCCCACAGCTCCCCCAGCGCCTTCTCCCAGGGCTGCTCCAGCTGCTCAGCCCCAGCCTGGATGGATCCCGGGGGCTGCCCTGATCCAGGTGCAGCCCCAGCACTTGGCCTTGTTAAACCTCAGGAGATTCCCAGGGGCCACTGCTTGAATTTTCCAGGTCCCACTGCCCCCTCAGCTCCTTGTCATCTGCAAATAAATTCAGACCAGTGAAGGAGTCGATATTAAGGTTCATTTGTTTCTTTTAAATTCTTTATTCCACAGTTTTCACAGCTTTAGTCAATAATAACAGACAAATGAATGATTACCTTAGTGTCCAGTATCAACTAAGGCCCGATGCTTCTGTGCTATTCATGAATCAGCTGAGTTGAGATAGAAAGGTGAAATAATGGCACTTTTAATTTAGTAAGTGGAATTCTCAACACGCCAGTGCTCACCCCTGCTGCTGAGCACAGAGATCGGATGAAGGGGTGAAAACTCACATGGACTGAGGGAAGTTGAAAAGATTTCTTCAGCAGCAGTGTTGGAGTCCAAGGCACAGGAAATTTTTCTGTGCCTGTCCTGAGGGGTCTTTTCCCTCAGGAGAGCACTGATTTTAGTCTTTGGCCATAGAAACAGCTTCCAGGACCTTGGGATGGGTTGAGTTTTGTGAAGGTATGAAGTAGAGGATATTGTAGTTTATCACAGGGTGAAAACATAGGTTTTGGGGTTTTTTTAGCATGGAGATGGATGAAAGACAAAGATGGAGGATTTGGGGTGTTAACTTAGTTTCTCCCTCATCTACTCCATTTTCTATAGTGTTAGTGGCAGAGTGATTGGTTAGACAGAACCATAATACAGATGTTACATGGCTGACAAATAATTAGTTGTTGGTAATAGAATAAAAATAAAGTACTGTAGAGAGACATTTTATTGACCAGGAGTTTGGACAACTTCGGTTTAATCTAATTAGTTTAATTTTAACCTAATTAGTTTACTAAAGGCCTAGAAAAGGCCTACGGAGGCCTGTGGAGGCCTGTGGCTTTGAACATAGAGAAAACGTAGGTAAAAATAGTCTAACCTCTGTTTTGTGAATTTTGCCAATTATAGAATGTTTTATAGACAAGTTAAGACAATGAACCAATTAGGTAGAATCTTCTTCGATAATGAAATGTAATCTATTTTATTCATATATAAACGAACTGCCCAAGAGAATTAACGGATTTTACCATCTTTACTGCTCAAGGCATCTTTATTCTAGCCCAACTCCTCAACTTCAAGGCACCATTTACAAAGTACATTTCAGGTACATTGTAAGAGTTAATTGGGTAGCTTATCTGTATAAGAATCCTTGAAAGCGTACATTTTGTGTCTTGCTGGCACATGTCTCTAAAGTTTGCAAAGTCTGTTGTTATCCAAGGCACTGAACTGATAAAATAACCAATAAACAACTGGAGACCGAAGCCAGCGAGTCCCGCTTGTCGTGTTTTTAACCCTGGCACAGAACACCTCAGGAGTTTCCCTATCAGGGACCCCAAGTGGGGAATTTTGATTCCTACAAATGGTGCCCTGTTTCCTACACAGGAGATTTTGAAACTGAACTTCATTCTCTGCTGCACCTCAGTTTTTGAGAAATGATCCATTCTTCCTGTTCCTCTGTGGGCTTTTGGAATGCTGCTCCTATTTGTAAAGTCTTCAGCTCTGGTTCCATTGTCTGTGAAATCTCTGCGTTCATATACTGGAAGCAAAGTGCAAAATGTTGAAACTTTTTCGAAGAATGCTTTAGTACTTTTAAATGTACTCATGTCTAATACATCCTAAAGCTTTAATTAAGAATGTATAGCTAATGCCCGATTTATTATAAACACAGGAAAGCAAATTCTCATCATTAGTGTTAGGTTCTAAAAAAAGATATAAAGGAAGTAGATGTAATGAAAGTCTCAAAATCAGAACACATTTTATTAATCTATTTTACTGGGTAAGACACAGGTTCTCACCATGGAAGATCAGAAAAAAATTTCTATGAAACTACTCAGCTGGACTTTAGCAGGGTTTTTTTTCAGATGTAGGGTTTGCAGGTCACTTAGGAAACTCTTATTTGCCAGCTGAGTGCATAATTAGCATTACTAATTGTAATACTTAAGTGAGTTGTGTCCAGAGGTGTCAATTCTGAATTTCCCCAGTCTGTTGTTACCATGATTCATGCTGGGATTCCTCACCCTGTTTCTCTCTGCTTCAGTCTGACACTTAATAACTTTTAGCATTTGTTTGAATTGAATATGAATGATTATTTCTTGTCTCTTTGTGGAGATGCTACACCAAGTTTTTATGTGTCAAAGTATTCCTCACTTCCCATCTGTGCTATACCTATTGTAAAAGAATACTACAGTAATTATTTTGAATATTATGAATTTCTCATTATTGTTATATTATTCTTCCCATTATATTTTCAGGATTAGTCAAACTGAGCCTACAGATTTTCTCAATGATCTTCTTTTCAGGTGAAAGTCCATTCTCACCTCCTCAGAAAATGAATATACATGTATCTGTGCTGTTCCTAAGACTGAAAGGATAATTACTTCCACTTGCTTGACCATTGGATAAATTTATTTGCAGAGTTACAGGCAGTTCCTGTGAATGCTGAGAAGAGATTAGAAGTATGACTTTCATTTGAAAGGTATTCAGGTTGTTTATGGGAGGCTTGTTCCAATCTATTTTGCAGAAGATTTGTCTGTTTAAAATGTCAAATTCAAGAACTTCTTCAGCCTTTGGGCAGACTGCAAACACTTTGTGGAGTCTCTAAAACTCACAGAACAGATGAAGATGCACATAACAGTTTGAATTCAGTTTCCACACCTTGTTTTAAAGACATTTTGGCTTTTGTTGAAACATGTTTTGTTTCACTTACTGTATAACCGTAATGAACAGCTCCTGTGTGCTCACATCTCTGTTCACTTTGTTGTTCCTTATTCTTCTTGTGCCCTTGAGTGGCTTTCCCCACGTGGCCAGATTCATATCAGCACTTTTGATTGAAGCACATTCGTTGATTGGCAGTCCAATGCTCCTTTTGGCTTGGAGTTAAATGACTGGGATTTGAAATCAGACTCCTCAGAAGTTGTTCAGCACTGGTTAGGTCATGTTCCTTGGGCATAATAAGGCACTGAACAAGTTAAGGTTAAATGGATTTTTAAATCAATTAATACAAACCAAGAGCCAACATGATGTCACCATTTTTCCTTCTACCCCTTTCCTTTTAGAACAAATATGTTTCAACAACAACCTTTCCCATGGAGAAATTCTTCCTCATGTCCAGCCTGAACTCCTCCCTTTGTCCTGCCTCTTCTTCCCTGGGAGGAGCCCAGACTCCACCTGGCTGTATCCTCTATTACTTTTTAATTTTTTTTAAACTTCAGGTTTGTTTGAAAACAATCATTGGCTGAAGCTCATCAGCACAAAGTGAATTTGGTGACCATGAAATAATTAAAAGTAAAATAATGTAGGCTAAGGCATTTTACTTAATGAAGTAAAATAATTCCCAAGATTACTGCACTTTATTTTCTTATTCTCAGTGCAGACTGTTCCAACTGTGTTGATTTGCTGCCAACAGTGTTTTTGCCATTTCAGCATCTGGAAGCCTTGCTGTAAAATAATCAATATTTATTATTAAAAATGGAGAAACATTTACTAAACTTTCCTTGGAGATTTTCCTGACAGGCCTTTGACATTCTTTTGTTAATGAAAACTCTCTGGACTGTTTTCAAAATTTTTCAATACATTTGCAGAAAGGAAAAAGTGCAGGAGAAGAGGCATTTCTAGTTCCAAATTTCTCAAAATTAACCAGATAGAATAGATTGTGCTTAGCAAGTAAAAATGTTGAATTTACCATAAGATATTATTATATTACTTCTCCTAATTTACTTCAATTTTTATTTTTGTGATCAAGGGAACTGAGGACTGCTCCAACGACAACAGAAATCAATAGAAAAAATCCCATTTCCTGTTTTTAACAACTGTAAGTTGCATAAGCAATAATTTTTGTGTTCCAAAATATACTTCTGAGTTTTTCTCTGTCCTTTGTTGTAGATTAATGAACTCTAAACCTTTCTAGATGCAATCTGATATTTCATAGGCTGGTATTAAGAGACTTGATAAAGACTTCCTTCAAATTTCGCAATCCAAGCAAAACATTTAATCTTTTTATCTTTTTCCATGAATAAAAATATTTTGTTTATTAAAAAGAAGAAGGATCATATTCTAGACATCTCTCTTATCCAGGGCAGATTGGTGACTCCTTAGTGTCACATGAATACTAATCTTAGCTTTTAAAACCTTATTCCAGAACATGTTAACAGTATGTGAAATGTCCATTTCTTTTATAAAAATGGGAAAATATGGATTTTCTGCATAGTCAAAGGGGACACACAGAGTATCCCAATAGTGTGTGCTTCTTGTCAGACTGCTTTGTCTATCCAATTAAATACGTCATGTTTGGGCAAATTCTGGGCTTGATTTTATTTATAGAGGGGAAAAAAAAGTGTAATAGACAATGCTTTATAATGTGAAAAACCCCTTTTTGTTTCAATCAAGTTTTACTCCTTGTATGTTGTTTATAATTATGTAAATAAAAATAGTTTCCTCTATACAGATACAGATTTAAGGAGCTGAATTTGTAAAGTATGTGAATCAACATTTAGACTTGTTCTGTGATTTATGTCTTGTAGTATTGAGGATCCTTAGGAATCCCATTCTCACCCTAAATAAAGCTAATTTAGATAATTAAAATATAGCTAGACATGGACTAGATTGCATATGTGGAATTCCTGAAAAAGTTCCTTATTAAAACAACCCCTTTCCAGTCATAATTTTGAAAGTCAATTTTCCCTTTTTTTTCCCCACCTTGCTCAGATAAAGTTGCTTTGTGCTGGTATCTGCAGGAAGTAAGCAGTGGTGGGATTAAGGAATGTGGAATTCTAAGGAACCAACTGAAGACGGAACTGACTGAAGTATGAGGAATGGCTTTGTGTTCCTGCTGGAGGTGAAGGGAACCCACCAACTCATACTTTATGTGCTTTGGCTTCTCTTTGCAGCAGGGGAGTTTTTAAGGTAAACAATGTGGCCTTTGCTGTAAATCTCAGAGAAAGAAGGTCAAAATGTCGGATGTGTATTTACTAGAAATCCAAAGGGTTTATTAACTTTACTAAGATATGAAACCTAAAGAATTTTACTGACTCTCCTGTGATCAAGATAACCTGTAAGTCAGCCTTGCAGAACCATCATGATCTCTTCCAGCTGAGGCATGAATTTTGCCCATCTATACTGTCCTGTGGTAGCTGATGGATTTTGAAGAAGAAAATCTATTACGATATGTTAGTTCGCTCTTGAAAGGAAATCAATTTTGCAGCTCAGTTGTGGGGGCAGAGTATTGTCTTAGTTGCAGTGTAAGAGGTAACCAAAAGTATGTACTCTATTACCATCTATTAAAACCAGGTGGGGCAGTGTTCTTTATCTCTTCCAGGACCCATCCTCCCTCCAGGGGAATATTTGCTCTTAACGGGCCATGGAATCTCACTGCATGACTGATAGAATGACATCATCCCATTGTGAGATGCTCCACCCAGGGGGAGGAGCCAAGCATTCCCACCTGGATATAATCTGATATTTGGAACTCTGCAAGCAGCATTATTCCACTGGATTCCTGGAGGAAGAGCAGACCCTTCTACATCACCACTGGACCTTCAGAGGAAAATTTCACCCTTCTACAAGATCCCTGATTTCAACAGAACCACATCTGTCCCTCCAGCATGATTGCAGCCACCATTCAAACTGGATGCTACCAGCACCGTGGCTGACAGGGTGTCAGGCTGTATTCTGACTCTGTCAGTGTTTTTGTACTATTGCATTTATTTTAGTTTTTCTATTAAATAGTAGTTCTGACTTGGAGTCTCTCACTGGTTTTCTTCCAAACTAGTAAAAGTGTTTTCATAGGATTATCTAGAATCATAAAATGGTTTGGGTTGGAAGAGACCTTAAAACCATCCAGTCCTACCCCCTGCCAGTAGAAGGGCAGGGACACCTTCTACTATCCCAGAGTGCTCCAAGCCCCAGTGTCCAACCTGGCCTTGGACACTTCCAGGGATCCAGGGGCACCTTCTCTGGGCAGCCTATGCATCTGGCAGTGCTCTTGTACTCATCTATGGAGATACTTCTTTATTTTTGGAAGAGAATAGGAAGAATTCAAATGCTAGCAGGTTTAGCTGGGTTTCACATGTGACCAGTGGAGGTGAGTTTTCTTCAGGATTAAGGTTCTGATTAGAGGGGTCTGGGTGGCAAAGCAGGTAATTTAGGAGAGTGTAAAACTCCATTTTGAATTGTAAAACTTTAACAAATGCTCCTCATGGATGAGGAACACAATTGCTTGAGAAGCATTTTGCAGATTTTTTCAAACATTTCAGTATAGAAACATTTGCTGTCTCCCTTCCTAGTCACAGGTGTACACCACTGGGATTAATCATTCTGAAGCTAAATCCTGTACTCACAATCATCTCTTTTAAAACTGCTTACAGAGCAATCCCAACTGAATTCACCACAAGTAGGAAAATTTCCTACAGGGAGCTCCTGCTAATTCAAGTGACTCAAAATAGCTCATTCAAAACAACTGTATTGTTTATTCACACAGAAGAACACAGGAAGGCTCATTCCTCTGAGAGTTAACTTTTTCAGTTTTCTGAAAGTTCAAGAAGTGTAAGCTTGACCCAAATACCTTGAGTTCAGAGCCAGGAGACACAGCAGCTCTCTCTATCCATAAATTTTGCTGGAATACAGCTGTGCATCCAGTCATCCCTTCCCAGTGCAGGGTTGCTCTGCCCAAGAGACTGATATTCCTGAGAGACGAACCACAATCAATATCTGCCGAACTGGTCAAAAATAGCATAATTTAGTTTAAGAAAGTGAACAATGGTTGAAAGAAAAAAAAAAAAAAGGGGTCAGTTTTAGTTTCTTATTAGGTTATTTGTTAGTAGTTTAAATTTAGAATTTGGAGTGAAAAAAACATCTTAGACACAGGATTTAATCTACTGTGATTACTGAAATGATGTTTATTTTAGTGAAGGTAGAGGCTTATGTCAGTATAGTTTTTCAATATTTTAATTAGAAACTGCTGAAACACTTCTAGGCATTTTTACTTCACTTTTGTATAATAAAAGGGCTTAGATAAAAGCAAACTTGAAGACACACGGATATGTGTTCATTGAGGAGTCTGTGCTGCAGTTTGTGCTCTTTTAGGAAGTCAGGGCCCCTCCTCTCTAGCAATTGCAGTTTTTCTAGGGTTTGAGTGACCCTGAGAGCTGTGTCATGCCATCAGTCCATCTACTGCTGCCACATGGGGGTTTTGTGTCATCCTTCATATACATCCTGTGGCTCCACTGTTACTTAATAAAACGTAATTGTTTTGTTTGATTTTGCAACCCTAAAGTATTAAAGGTGCCAAATTTGAAAATGTGACTGACAGTACCAAGTGTAAACTCCTTAAAAATATTGTTCCTTGCAGAGAGCTTCCTTTTGATTTTACATCTTGTACCACCACCCACCTGCTTTTCTTTCTCATTTTGACTAAGATCAACATTATTTAAAAGGCAGCGCTTTTAAAGTTTGGGAGTGAAAAATAATTTCATTTTACCATTTCATACCTTTTTTTAAATTAAAAAAATGGTGCTCGTCTTTTCTGTCTTCCACACACAATTCTGGTGCTAGATATGGACTGGGAAATGAGAATTCAAATAATTTTTCTATGGAAAAAATATAGTGGTGGATTTGTTTAAGTAAATTTGATAAAAGCTGGAATTGGTGATAAGATGATTTAATACAACCCTTGCTAACAAGTTGCAGACATTACCAGTGTGTCAAAACAACACTGTCAGAGGCACTCTGGCATCAGGCTGGACTAGTAACCCTGGTGCACTGAAACAGTTTTCTGGGAGGTATTTTTATTTAGCTGCTGATTAAAGGCAGCTTCAGTTACTGTTTTCTTTCCTTCCAGACATTTTCATTTACATACGCTTTTATTTTTACTCACGAATAGAAAGGTAAAGATTTTAAAATTAATAAAAATGAAAATGTATGCCTTGGTTTTGAAAGACAGGTGTCTCCTAAGGAGAGCAGGAGCCTCCCTTGGAATGGAAAATGTAAACCCCCTCCCTTCAAATTATTACAATTTTTAAAATTAAAGGGCTCTCAGGCAAAGAATAGACAGGAATAACAGTTCTTTACTAATATGTATAAATAATATAAAACAAAGAGCAACAAACTACAATTTAATAGGGAAAATTAGAACAAGATGCAGTATTACAACAAAAAAACTGACACAGTTATAATACAACCTTCTACAACCTGTAGAAGCCTTAATAAAAATGCATTTGTAGAAGCCTGTGTCTTGACTGGATGTGAACTGGAATTTTAGAATTATTTTTTCTTCTACAGTTAGGCTGCTGTGTCTCTGCTGTGATGCGAAGTTCAGCTGCGCTTGGCACCTCAGGAATTTTTGGATATTTGCGCTTTGTCCACCTCCTTCAGGAGATCTGTTTATGATCAAAAAGCTTAGAACTTCTATGGAAATGAATGTTCTTGTAATTTCAGTAGATATATAGTGACATTTACTGAGAGATATATATGTAATTTTTTTTTTATGTATCATGTTGGACTTCAATTTTTTCCTTTGATTTTAGGAACCTGTTAGCCTAGACCAAAAATGCTATGTAAAACCTTCAATTTTGATCTGAAAGAAAAGTGCCATTAAATTTCAAACTATAGTTTATCCTTTCCCATTTCTCTTCAGTATGTTGATAATGTCTATAGATTTCTCCTGTAAGCAAAGAATTTTCTATTAAAACTTATACCTATCCAGCACTCATGAAGAATGCTTTCTGGAACAGTTACAAACTTCAGATTAGGTTTTCAAATTATAACAGATTTCACATCAAAGGTGTGATGCTGAGCTTGACTCACTAAATGTGCTATTTTGATTACTTATTTTTAATTGGGGTTTTTATTATTTCACATATCTTTTGTATAGGCAAATGTGCAGGAGAGATTTGTGTAAAATGAAATGGGAATTTGTGTCTGCTGTAGCTTGAAGCTCAAAACCCAAAGCCCCGAGGTTCCTGACAGGACAATTTGTTCACATTGTTCTCATCCCTGGAAGGACTCATGGAATGGATTTTGGGAGTGTGCCTCTGTGCTTGTGTAGACATCTGCTGCTCATGATGCTCCAGCCCTTTCTCCTGCTGAGCTGCAGCAGTGGGAAATATATATATGGGGCTCTTTGAAGTGCTTAACTCATCAGAGCCATTTTCCAAAACTGAGCACAGCTGCTCCTGAGCTGTGTTTGCACGCAATGTGGAGCAGCTACCTGAGCACGGTACCTGGTCCTGTTTTGGATGCACCAGTGTAACCAGGACGTCCAGAGTAGTCACATCAGATGCAGGGTGGGTGAATCTTTCAGCCAGTTATTTATGTACCAAAATGTCTCTGGATATCTTCTTTAAGAATCTGAATTATTTCTCAAAACTCATTCAGAACTAACTAAGGAATGTGCATTAGACAGGTCTGTAAAATATCACTCTTTATGAGTCACCAGGTCCTGTGTGCAGCTCTGGGTCCTCATGGCCAGAGAGCCCTGGAGGGGCTGGAGTGGGTCTAGGAAAGGGAACGGAGCTGGGGAAGGGGCTGGAGCCCCAGGAGGGGCTGAGGGAGCTGGGAAGGGGCTCCGCCTGGAGAAAAGGAGGCTCAGGGGGAACCTTGTGGCTCTGCACAACTCCCTGACAGGAGGGGACAGCCGAGGGGGTCGGGCTCTGCTCCAGGGAACAGGGACAGGAGGAGAGGGAACGGCCTCAGGATGGGCCAGGGGAGGCTCAGGGTGAACACTAGCAGGAATTTTCTCATGGAAAGGGTACTCAGGGGCTGCCCAGGAAGGTTTGGAGTCCCCATGCCTGGAGGTGTCACCTGGAGGTGGCACTCAGAGCTCAGGGCTGGGGACAAGGTGGGCATCGGGCACAGCTTGGACTCCATGGCCTTGGATGTCCTTTCCAACCTGAATGATTCTGGGATTCTGTTACATCAGTGGAGTGAATGCAAAAATTAGTTAAAATCCCTGAGGAAATGAAGCCACAGAGGAAACACTTCAGTGAACACAGGGCGACTTCTATGTTGTGCAGGTGGACAGGCCTTTGTGTTTAAATTGAAGTAAATTGTCTGGTAGTATCTGATACGTGGCTCCAGATGTTGCATCAGTAGTCACAGATTTAAAGATAACTCTCAATATTGTCAAAGGGCCTAATCATCTTCATTATCCATTCTCATTACTATTTATGTCAAATGTCCCATTTTAACATTGCATTACACATTTGTGTCCTAAAATTTAATATATGTGTAACCACACAGCCAAATGCAAAAGATGTGTCAATTGAAAAAAAGATGTGTCAAATAAAAAAACCAAACATAAATGAAATGGGTTCTTGTACTCTTGAATTATCCATTCAAGCATTTTAACTTGCAGCCTCCTTCTAATCCCCTGACAGCACCTGGAGGGGTGCTGGTAGAACACCAAAGGGATGGTGGGAGGATATGACATCTGACACTGGGGCAAGATCTGAACTCAGACAAATGAAATCTGTCAGCTAGCTTCTCAAAGCCTGCCACAGTTCTTATCACTGCTTGGTTGAGCTGGCTTGATACACAGACTTACTGTATTATTCAGCTGGTTTGATTTTCCTTTTTATGACAACCTTGCCCTGGAGACCATCCGTCTCTTTGCAGTGTTGGAGAATGACTTTAAATGAATGTTATTTCAATATAATTTATAATTCTATACTGTAAGCAGAAGTGATGGCTGCTTCTAACCACTGTGAAGAATTCCAGTAGGTACATTGGACTTTTTTTTTGTCAGAGGGCCGGAAATACTTTGGAGTAGGGAAATTTTTCATTGCTTAGAGTAGTAAGTTTTATAGCAGAAGAGCTATGAAATACCCTGCAAAGAACAGGAATTTGTTCTATATATGCCCTGTGTATTGGTTTCAAAGACAGCTGTCTGCTAGGGAAGGCAGGAACCTCCCTTGGAATGAAAAATGTAGCCCCCCCCTCCCTCCAATTACTATAATTTTAAAAATGAAAGGGCTCTCGGGCAAAGATATAGGGATAGGAATAACAGTTCTTTACACTAGTGTGTATAACAAGGCAAACAAACAACACTAGCTATGGCATTAATAACAAACAGAGTCAAGGACCCCGTGCCAGAGATGGGAGAGGATGGCGGGGAGGCTTTGCTTCACAAACCCCCTGGGGCTGAGGAGCACCGAGCTGGAAGGGCAGCAGTGAGCAAAGATCCTGGGGCAGGGATGGATGGGATGTGTCAGCAGCTCCGCGGCGGGGGCTGCACTGCAGGACGGCCTGACAGGAGAAGGAGAAGCAGGAGAAGGAGAAGCAGCAGCAGAAGCAGCAGCTCTGTCTGGGTTATGGCAAATTCCTTTCCCCAAGCAACCACAGCTCCGAGTGTGGTCTTCTCTGAAGCCGAGGAGCCAGATGAACCAGAAACTGCCCTCGGCCTCCCTTTACCTGCCCCCCTTCCCCTGGGCCCAGCCAAACTCTTTGTCTTGCCAAGCACCCATAAGTACCAGCAATCAGGCTTAACTGCAACTAATGGGGAAAATTCTTTAAGTTAGAAGGAACAAAAGGAAGAATGCCTAACCCCCCAACACGCCAACACACCTGGTAGTTAATGGTGCATGTGAACAATTACAGCTGCTACAAATTATTTGCCAAAAATTCAAATGGCAGCTAGTATCAGCTTTCAGCTTAAAGACACAGCTACATCAGACATCCTGAGAGGAACATCCCTCACACTGCCCGTTCACTGTTGAGCAGTTTCATTTTTCACTCCTCCCCATGAGTAACATCCATTTTTGCCCTGATTTCCTTGGGGTCTGACAAATAGAAATAATGATCTTTCAAATAACAAATTTGATTGATCCATCCTTTTTAACTACATAGCAGAAATAACAGTTTTAGTGTTTATATAAGCTGTGGCTGCCCCTGGAACCCTGGTAGTGTCCAAGGCCAGGTTGGACACTGGTGCTTGGAACAGCCTAGGACAGTGGAAGGTGTCCCTGCCCGTGGCAGGGGATGGAACAAGACAAGCTTTAAGGTCCCTTCCAAGTCAAACCAATCTATGAGACTTGGATTCTGTGCAGCAATTAAAAATAAATTTTAGCATGTGGAGTTTTCTTTTATCATAAATGTCCAAGTTTCAAAATATTTTTGAAATATACCATATGAATATTTTTTAATGAAGCAGCTTGCATTTCAATGTTTTATTTTTCATTTTAATAGTATAGTTAAATGTGTAAAGTACAAAAAGAGGCAATGTACAAAGGCTGTAACTGGAATAGAAATGTACAATATAACTCAATAGTAATCCTATTAAGTAATTATATTTGCTGATGCAATAAAAGGCAAGTCAAAAATGCACAGTCTTTTTTGTACACATCAAATGGCTCTGTAATAATTCAAATGCTGACAACTGGCATTGTTCTCTGACTGGCAAACAAAGCAACTATTTCAGTGTTTGATCCAATTTTTTTTGATTGTGTCAATGTTAAATGACATTCTGCATCAAACATTTGCAAGAAACAGTGGAAAAGGGTTTTTTCTATTCTATAGTCAAATGAACTAAGTGCTGTCACATTCACAGGTACCAACAGCTAATCAACAAACACAAGAAACAACTCAAATCATCCCCTTGCCTAAATTTGTGAGTTTTTGTGACCAAAGTGCTGCCTCCAGCCTTGGGCTCAGCACAGGAACTACTCTCCAGCTCCTAGAGCTGCTGCACAGAGCCCAGAGGAGGCTCCAGGATGATCCCAGGGATGGAGCAGCTCTGCTGGGAGGAAAGGCTGGCACAGCTGGGAATGTTCACCTGGAGAGGAGAAGCTTTGGGCTGAGCTCAGTGTGGCCTTGCAGGGCCTGAAGGAGCTGCAGGAAAGATGGAGAGAGACAATTGACAAGGGCTGAAGGGACAGGACACAGGGAATGGCTCCCAGTGCCAGAGGGCAGGGCTGGATGGGATCTTGGGCAGGAATTGTTCCCTGGCAGGGTGGGCAGGCCCCGGCACAGGGTGCCCAGAGCAGCTGTGGCTGCCCCTGGATCCCTGGCAGTGCCCAAGGCCAGGCTGGACACTGGGGCTTGGAGCAGCCTGGGACAGGGAGGGAGGTGTCCCTGCCCGTGGCAGGGGTGGAGATGGAGTGATCCTTCCAACCCAAACTGTCCTCTGATTCCATGGAAGTTGAGAGGTGTATGTATTTCCTAATGTCTGTTTGCTTGATCCTGATCTAATTAACACAAGCACCCCCAAAACAATATATTTCCTCAAAGACCCTGTTCCAAGCTCTTTGCCCACGGCCTGTTATCATATGTTAAGCATACAGATGTCGCTTAGCTCAGGCTGTAATTAGAGAAGAAGAATTAAAAATGTTCCTAAAAGTCTGAATTCTCTGATTTAAAATAGTAAAATGCTACTAAGAGAGATTTCTGAGGAAAAGAAATTAAATGCTACAAGGTGATATTCCAAAATCATTCTCAGTAGGCTGTGAGGTGATGCCAGTCAGGTTTTGAAAAGTTAACTCACTGAGGCTCCCAAACAAGACAAATCTCTTGATTACTTGATATTTATAGCGTATTTGGATGGCAAAGCTCAGCTTTTAGTAACCATTACCTGTTCATGCACTTGTTTGGTGAGTAGAAATCTTATTTACAGTTTTCCTACAAGATCTTTTGTAGTTTTATTTTGGATTTTTTTTCTCTGAATTCAGTCAGTGCCAGCTACATGCAGACTTCAGCAAAACTCCTTTCAGAGATAAAATAATTAATTAGTAAAGCAGAGACAAAATCAACAAGGCTGACAATTCTCTAAAGATGATGATTTAGATTCAATGTCTTCTCTTACTCTGCCTTAGACTAACTTTTGAGCCAACAATAAAATACAACCAGAATTTCATTGACCCACAGGTTAAGAATTTTACCTCTATTTTCCTTTGCTTTTCAAAGAGATGCCTGAAACAAAATGAGGTCATTTCAAGTTGCAAAGCAAAATCAATTAAACTTCTGAAGTTCTAGAATTGATGGAGGAAAAGTGGCAAGTTTTAGCTTTAATTTGATCTGAATAGTTTTTCTTAGTTTTATTGCCTGGTTCAGTACCTGAATCAAAAAATAAATCATTTAAAGAGCTCTAATGATACTCTCCTTCAGAACTAAAATTAAGCCATCCCTGAAGAGGCACTAACAACTGCACTGCCCAGGAGTGGGAGTAAGCCTCTCAAAATTGAGAAAATAGTATGTTAAAAGGACACACCTTCTGGCTACTTTGTCTGAAGAAGAATATCTGTATAAAAATAAAAATAATTGTATTGCTTCTCAGCCAGAACTTATCAAAAAGAAAATCTGTGTATTTTATCTTTTCCATAAAAATCCATGTATCGTAAAACAGCTCTTCTGAGCAAAACTATTTGCATCTTGTCTGGGAGTACTGGTGCATTCTAGCATAAGCATTCCATACTTTGTGAATAAGCAGCAGCTTCTATAGCCTGGAGTGGCATCAGAGCAGTATTTGTGCAGCATACAGCAAATAAATCCATTTTATTGTCAGGTTTGGGAGCCTTTTTCTGCACTGTTTTATTGCTATCATGGGTTTACCTGTGAAACATATCTGAAATAGTTAAATCATCTTTTTATGTATGGAAGATCATCATGTGAAGAGATGCTTTATACAGGATGTTGTAGGAAGGACACTGAGCATGTCAGGAATATTTGAGACAAGGACAGGACTTGCCCCTGGATCCCTGGAAGTGTCCAAGGCCAGTTTGAACACTGGGGTTTGGAGCACCCTGGGATAGTGGGAGGTGGGAGGTGTCCCTGCCCATGGCAGGGGTGGGATGGGATGAACTTAAGGTGCCTGTCAACCCAAACTGTTCTGGGATTCTCTAATTCTTGCAGAGCTTTACTGGTTCCAGTTCTGAAGACTGACACAAGTTATTTTGGACATCATAACTCCAAACAAAATTGATTTGATAAGCAACCACAGACTTTCCTTCCTCCTTACCCTATCATAAATTTTTCTCTGTCCTCTGAGACCACCTGTTAGTTCTGTCCTCTTTCTTTCTCATCAGATTTTAAATTTTCAAGGCAGGTATCATCCCTTTCTAGTGCTCTTCTCTTCCCTCTCTTTCCTGCCCAAAACTGAGAACACAGTCAGAACATTAAAAAAAAAAAATCTGTAAGAAAGAATGCAGTAGCAAATATTCCCTTTTCAAATAGAATCATTACCATAGCACAGCTATCCTTCAGCTCCCAGCAGCTGCAAATGGAACAGGGGGATGTTAGCGTTCACTTCCACTGATCTCATTATACAAACCACTAAGAGAGCAAGGGAATACATTTGGAGAGCTTTCATGCGGTTAAAGCAACAGGGAAAATACAGGCTTTGATACCCCCTTGTTCAGTGTATCTGCCTCACTTTGTGCCTGCCCTTCAAAAGGCAAGGCTGAAAAAAATATAAGAGGGTTGTTGAAAGTTATGGAAAATGAGAAAAGGCTCTAATTAAAAGGACAAAAATATACTTGGAAGCTGTTTCTCAGTGTTTTTAAGTTCAAAACCAGACCACCTATCCAAATCTCCTCATTAAAAGTCAGGTTCAATTTTCATGCTGAAAGCTTGATACCAGGTTTCTACCCAGCTGGACAAATACCTAGTGCCTTGATTTCTACATTACCAGGCACTGATTGGTACCTGTGTTTGTGAGCTGATGATCTAGGTAGGGAAAAGTTAGCATCCACGTTTGCTAATTTGGTAGCAAAAGCTCAGAGGTCAAGATATTTGTCCTCAGCTACCTGGAATGCAAAGCACAGTCCCTGGCTCTGGAATGCCATGTCACCCAAAGGAAACCTAATAACCTTTTCTTCATTCTTTTTCTTTTTTCTTTTTCTTTTTCT
>VXBU01006186.1:245280-283188 GCA_013400315.1 Bombycilla garrulus
GCATTCTTGTAGTGTAACAAGAGCAGAGCTCTCCTTTCTAAGCTATCCTCTGTGGAGAGCCCTCAGACAAATCACAAAAGCACAGGAGGTCAGAGCTATTTCTAGTTATTATAGTGTTAATTTAGAGCCATCAATAACTCAGAGAAATGCTTCCTGAATGAATCCACTTAAAGCACATATGATCTGAAAAAATGAAATCTCTATTAAGGGAAATGAATGCAGCAATAACAAAACCTCTCAAGTCATCTTTTAAACAAACAAGTATTTTGAGAAGACTTTTTGGGGACTTGTTGCAATGAACAGCAAATAATCTTTGTGGTTCACATTGAAGTATTATATTCTGTTACCTGTCTTTCAGTAAAAATATGATGTGCAACTGAGCTGAAGCTACATCACAACAATCTGAGTGACCAATAATTCAAATTTCAAAGGAGAAGCAAGCAAACAAAAATATCATCAAAAGATGTAAGTTCACAAAAAAGAAGAAAATAGGCGAGTGATAGAGAGAATGTGTTCTCTACTGATTAACAGATTTCAGGTCTCATAAAATGAAGGAAATATTAAAGATTCTGGTGGTAAAATGATTCTTCCAATAGGATATAAAAGATAATTAGGAAGTATTTAAATCAAGGCAATTAATAATTGGTCCAAGAGAACATTTTTCAAAGAACCCTTAATGTTCAGGATCCCACTTGGGTACTCAAAACTTTTATAACTGCAAGTGAACCATGATGTTGCCATTTTGGCATTGTCCTTCCTTCAAATGGAAAAGATTTGCTTCCTTCACCAACACTGAAGAACTGGAAAATAGAGAATATAGACAAAAATCCAGAAATTTATTACCACAGAAGCATTAAATCCTTCAGATATTTGGTATGATATAGGGAAAAATGTTAATTAATCAGTAGCTAAGGGGTAATCTCAGACTTGTGTTGGCTCCAAGTTTGGCAGCAGATGCAGTTGCCATCCAGTTCCTTGATTTAGCCTTTATGAAAACAGAGCTGAATTGGAAATTGATGCAGAGAGTGGGATTAGGGGAAAGGTCAAGGTCTGTTTTCTGGCCAGCTTTTGTAATGGTGTGTCTCACTACTGACCTGGGAGAAATAAAATAATTTTGACCCTTCCTCTAAGTTTTATGGGGAGCTCAATTAATTTTATGGGGTTTATTTCTGGTCTGTGGAGTCGCCTCACAAGGGGAAAGTTTTATATGTGTTTCCGTGTGATGGCAGTCAAAAATCAACCCTTAAAGGTTTATAGGTTAATTCTTTTCCTGATTTTACTCCTAATTTGGAAGACCTAAGTTTAGATTCTACAACTGCTCTCTCAGGACTTCAGAGAATCATGGAATCCCAGAATGGTTTGGGTTGAAAAGGACCTTAATGCCCATCCAGTGCCACCCCAGCCCTGGAGAGGGACACCTCCCACTGTCCCAGGCTGCTCCAAGCCCCAGTGTCCAGCCTGGCCTTGGGCACTGCCAGGGATCCAGGGGCAGCCACAGCTGCTCTGGGCACCCTGTGCCAGGACCTGCCCACCCTGCCAGGGAACAATTCCTGCCCAATATCCCATCCAGCCCTGCCCTCTGGCACTGGGAGCCATTCCCTGTGTCCTGTCTTTGCAAGGAAATGTTCCTAAGTCTGTATTATACATCTATTAATCTTTGTGAAAAATTATGGTGTATTTTTGCTTTTTTACTAGAAAAAAAATTGACCATTATATGGAAATAAGTTATTCAGTGTCCAGTGAAGTCCCTGAAGCCAGTGACAATAGTAATCCATAGAATCAGCTTTAGCTTTTGGGGATTTTTTTCCTAGGTGTTTTGGACTAGACTAGGTGAGTATGCTCTCTGTTCTAACACAGTGGTTCTTTCCAAGATGAATTTTCATTGCCATCAGAGTAGAAACTTATAAAATTTGAATAAATTTTGCCTTCTCTGCCCCATCCCCTATATATTGGATTGTTGCTTTGTTTGGCTTTTCTATTCAGCATCATGTGTGTATGAACAAAATAATCTATAATACAAAAAAATAGTCATTTTACAGCACAAAAAGCATCTTGATCCAAAAAAGTCTGTTCACTCATTTGAGTAGACATTAGAATATTGCCTCACACTCTCGGTTTTCAGCACAAGGTAAACACAGTCTGTCACTCAAGGCCTGGTATCATTTGTCTGCAGCAGCATTAAAAAGAGATTTCCCATTGGACTCCAGGATGCTGCCTGGCACATACAAATCTTCTTCTCTTTTTTATTTAAACAAAAATCCGTTACATTTCATTTTTGGAAGATTAGGACATTCAGATGATTTTAATTTTTGTGTGTTTTTCTTTTGCCTTAAAACAAACTCCTATTTTTTTGGCATATCAATCAATTATATTAAAAAAAAAAAGGCTAAAATTATCAAGTTTATATAAAGATTGAAAAGACGAAAGGTGAAAAATGTAAATTCAAAGCCATTTAAGCTCAGTGACATCAGTTGACTCTAAGTTATGTCTTTCATCTGTAACTTATACATAACCTGCATCATACATATATAATGTATATACATCTCCAGTGATCTTCATAACACCTCTCAGTTTTCCTGCTCCTAAATAAGAAGGATTTGGGTTTTTGGTATAAAAAAATAGTAAACCTCTCCAGAAATAAGCAAGTGGTTAATCTTTCATCATCTGTGTCAAAGTGAAATACTACATAAAAAAATAACCCTCTCGATTTAAATATTTCTTAGTTTCTTCCTCAAAACAGTATTTTTTCAGTGTTTTTGTGCAGGTTTTTTGCATTAAATAGTTTATTTTTTGATAAGTGATGCATTGCATGTTGCCTCAAGGCATCCCCAAGGGGTCGTTTTCCCTCACCCATTTTCTCTCTCTTTTTCCATCCTCAAGTTCTATGAAAAATCCACCAAGCCATTCCTCATTTTTGAACTGAAACATCCATTATTTTCCCACCTGTAGCAATTCTCACTCTGGAAAGCTAAGTTAGAGCTGCAGAAAAATAGGTTCATTAAATGCTATTTGCACAATAATGCACCATGAATAACTTATTAATTTATATTTAAATTACTGTAAATTAGAGAAGAAATAGGATTAAAATATTCAGAGCAGCTGCCTGAGATGGTTTCAGCTCTGCACTGAGGATGACAAGATGAGGTGTTTGAGCTGTGCTGTGGTGCTTTGGAGCTGGCAGGAATGTCTGTGTAATGCCAGTACCATCTTCAGGCAAGTCAGGGCATAACAGAGGAATTTCTCTGTTATTTCTCTGTTAAACTAAAGGCCAAAGCATAAATCAGTCTGAAAACCAGACACTTCACCTTGTTCAGGTGTTACCCTTGGTTAAAGTCAAAAATGTTGTTTTTTCCCTACTCTTTGAACAGCAGTAACAGATTTTTAAACACATGCAAAGTTGGGTAACCTTAATTTCAAAAAAAAGAGGGGATTAATTTTCTTTTTTCAAGTATAGACAATGCAAAGAGACTGAGGGGACAGAGCTGAACATTACTCATCAGTACTCATATATTAATTTAAAATATAATAAAATTTAACATTTACCTTGTTAAGCACTGAAATTCCTTGCTGCAGGATGTACAGCAGCTAATAATTTATTTGAATTTTGATGTGACTCTGAAATGTAGAGAAGAGATCCATCAAGAGCTGGGAAAATACAACTACCCCTGGCTGAGGAAACCCTCTCAATGTAAATTGCTGAGAGAACTTTTCAAGTACTGTTTCTTTTTTTATTATACTCTTTCCTAAACAACCAGTTGGAACTAGGATAGTTGAGCAATTAAAATAAATCGGGCTTTGACCTGAGCCAGTACCATGCTGATAACCAGATTTTTGGAAAGCATTTGGGTAAAATGGTGATTTATGCATCTTTAGAATCCTTTAGAAGGATAATTGGACAATACACTAATATTGGAAAACTATACTACATGGTTTTCCTGAGAACACACAGGGTATAATTCCTTCAATTCAAATATCCCAAGTCAATTGCAGAATCAATTTTGTTTTCATGCTCCCTGTGAGGAAAGCCTTTTTCTACTTAATTTTTTTTAATTTCTTAATACTCTGTTGTCCCTTGTCTTAGCAATTTTTCAAGTTTCAGTAAAACCAGTGTTTAAATGCTGCTTCTAGAAATAGTCTGACCTTGCCAATCACTTTTTTGCTGTTGGATAGTGTTGGTACCTTCCAATTTCTTCTTATGACTTGTCTTTGAAATAGTCAAAGCGAGGGTTGCTTCAAATTTTTGTCCTCCAGCTTCAAATGCAATATTTACTATCAGCGTACTGTGTGCTTTAGGACATTTACTACTCTGTATGGAATAGAGTAATTTTAAAATATTTTTTTAAGATAAACAGTAACAAAGGTTGTACATAAAATATATTTGGGTTTATATGTCTACAGATTTATTCTAATTAAGAATTATTAGTATGATGGCTGTTATTGCGTATAAAACTGCACTGTGACTCCCAGGAGATTCAGGGAAGCTTTTCAACAGTTGGATCTTAAGTTTTATTTTCTGTTTCAGAAAGGGAAAACTCATTTTAGGCTTTCAGGCTTCAGCGATTTTGAAATTAAGCTGCTACAGAGAACTATCACAGCACTTCTGTTCCATGTGGAAGCTCAGGCCAGATGATCCAAGCTGCAATTGAGGTCTCATTTCTCAGTTGCTGGTGTGTGGATTAATATGTCAGAGAGAAACTGTACGTCAATATGAAATGCCTTTGTGAAAGCATTTGCCAGCCCTTCGCACTGTCCATTGCAGAGCAGTTTCCTGAAATCCTCATTCATTTCCCCTGCACACCTGAGAACTCCTGTGCTCTGAAGCAACTCCATGCAAGCAGACTTGGAGCTTCTTAAAAGCCTGAATGTGTCAGACCTCTGCTGAAGGAAAAAATCTGCTTCTTTTTGGTCCCTGAGCTTTGTGTTTGGGCTCTGGTGAGGAAGAGGGGGAAGTTTGTTGTCAACCTGATCCTTTCACCATCAGTGGTTTTGGCAGCCTGCTGACTTGCTCTTCCCTGCCAGCACTGCTTCTCCTGCAGCAGGAATTGAATGCAAATTTGCCAGATCTCAGCCAGCTGTTGTGGATAATCCCCAGTTTAGGCCTGCGCCTAAATAATGCAAATTGTAGAGGGCAACTGGCAAGGAAGCCATCAGCTGCTGCCACATCTTTGACCGGCTTAGAGGAGCATGAGGGTAAGGAAAGGTCTGGAGAGGAAGCTGAATGAGGAATGGATGAGGGCTCTTGATCTGCTCAGCTGGAGAAAAGAAGACTGAGGGGAGAGCTTAGCAGGGGCTGCAGCTTCCTTGTGAGGGGAAATGTAGGGGCAGGCACTGATCTGTGTGACCAGGGACATCACCCAGGGAACAGCTGGAGCAGGGCAGGGCAGGCTCAGGCTGCAGAGCAGGGAAAGGCTCTGCTCCCCCAGAGGGTGCTGGCACTGCCCAGGCTCCCCAAGGAATGGGCACGGCCCTGAGGCTGCCAGAGCTCCAGGAGCCTTTGGACACCGCTCCAGGGATGCACAGGGGGGATTGTTGGGGGATCTGGGGATTTTTGGGGGGTCTGGGCAGGGACAGAAGTCAGACTCGATAATCCTGGTGAGTCCTAGAAGGTTACTCTTATATCCAACTCATGTGATTCTGTGATTTTGTAAAGTGCTGCAGAAAGATATTGAAAACAGGGCCTATGTAATTGTCACGATCCGCTTTAACATCGACGCAGAAATCGTGATGGTTCAAGGGATCTCGAGGTGCAAAAATAAGAGGCAAACAGCAAGGGACTATAATTTCAACAAAACAACGCAGCACTTTATTGAGTGCTGATCAAGTCAGTTATGCGATAGAGGGGAGAGAGTGAGAGAGAAGGTGGGGAGAGAAAGAGAGAGAGAAGGTGGGATATAGCTACCAATGGTGAGACGAAGTCCTCGTGGCCCAGCCAATAGACGCGTCTTCTTCCGTGGGGAGATCTCGCTCGAGAGTCCCTGCAGAGAGTCACAGTTTTAAGTCTTTTTCCAAGGTGAGTGGCATTTGGCCAAAAGGCAGGGAGATTTATGGCCTATTGTGAGCAGGCCCGTAGCTGATCAGCATCAGGTATGTGCTGTACCATGGCAGTGAACACACGCGCTGTACCTACAGCTGTTCTGCCCGAAGCACTGTACCGCAGCAGCAACCATCTCCCCCTCAGCCAGGCCAGGCTGTGTCTCTTGGGGTCTGTCCCAGTCTCTGTCCCGACGAGGCAAAACAAGATCTTCAGGCCGACCCTTACAGTAATTTCATTGGATCTAGGCTGGATTTTGAGATTTTTCATCCATATACACTCGCTCTAATTTAAAATTCACTTCAAACTCAGAATTAATGTGGCTAATCTGTGCTACCCATGTTCAAGACACCGTCTTTTGATGTCATGTGCTTGATTCTGCTCTGTGCTAACAAGCAGGTCCTGTTCTCCTTCCTGGATAAAGGCATATGTGGAGCAGTTTGGAGCCAGGCTCCCCAGGTATTTGTCTGTGCCATTCTCTGCTGGAAGACAGGGTAAGGCAGGAGCAGCAATCAGATGGATGAAGTGGCAGCAGAAAAGACATTTAAGGGTCAGCCAGCACTGACCAACACTAAGGCATCAGCTCAGGCTGATGTTATTAACTTGTTGCACCAAGGTTAAATTATTTTGAGGATCAGGACATCTGAGACTCTGCCATAGGAATCCTGGGGCTGAGCTGGTGAGGAAAGCTGGTGTGGGTATGGGGGGAGCAGCTGGCCTTGGTTCCAGCTCAGGTGCTGCCAGCAGTGCCTTCAGAATGGGTCCTGCATGGCTGGAATGAGAAGTTTCCTTAAGTCAGCCCATGAGTACATGGCAGCTTCTTGCCATAATCTGGGTATCTTGCGCCTTTGTGAGAGCAAACACCCCTGCCATTAGCAGAAATATTCCCATCTGGTTTTTTAGGACCATCAGTTTCAAACTCTTGAGATATTTATCTGTAGCTAAAAGTGACAGAAAGTAATAGAGAAATATGTCACAATTTGCCACTGCTTGGAGAAGGGATCAATGAACTTAAGATTTACAGAGAGTACATTGAAAAAATAAAGCACATAGTAATTTCCAGCACTATTGTTTTGGAGCATAGGGTAGGAGGAGAAAAAGGCCACTCTAATACTTGTATATAATGAATTATTAGAAAATAAGCTAAGCAATTGTCTTCTTAAAAGACAAGAAAACCAAAGGGAAGTGGATAGGAGAGTTTGAATGGAAACAGGCTCCTTCCATCTTTTCACAGTCATGTTTCAGACGAGAGAAACTTGACAGCGATGGGTGAGTATTTCCATCTGGTCAAAGGCAAATGCTTTCACCTTGAGAACACTTCACCTAAGGCACTCAAAGGTGAATTACAATGGCTGAAAATAAGACCTTTGGAATAAAAAAGTGAAGCAAGATTGACACCCAAGTCTATGATGTTACTCACCATTTAAGGTGATTTACAGTCCTAGAATATTGATAGTTTCCTGATTTTAGATGATACCATAGGTAAGCTAAAACTATGATGCCCTGCTCATTTTTCCCTTTTCTGTTTTGATTGCATTTCCCTTCTTCTATAGAGAGGAGAGCTAACGGATGAAGTTGCAGGTTTATTTTAATACAGGTCATTAACTGGGAAAATATTCAGGATGACTGTATCCTAGTCATAGTCCAAATCCATTCCTCAGCCACCCTGAGCAAGTGCAATTACATGGCATGCAGGGAAATTTTTCCTAAAAGCAGAAGCACTAGAATAAAGCAGAACTGCAGAATTCAATGATCTGAACCCGTGTAAGTATTAGAAAGAGTAAGAAAAGGCTGTCCTTTGCTTTGGGTCAGTAAAAATGGGTGCCCAGTGTACTTCAGAGCTTGTGGGAAATTTGGGGCTGACAGTCAGAATCGCTGTACAGCACTGGCTGTCAGAATTTATTTGCCAGCAACATTTCATATTGTCCCAGATCACTGAGACAGCAGAGGACACATCACAACACTGAGTGGTATTCTGGTTTAAACAGGGCTATAAACATGTCCCATTATTACAGATTAACAAAAGCACCGTCCTTGGTCTGAAAAAGAACCTTAATTGAGGTGTGAAGCCTTCTTAGATGGAAACTAGCACAAAGAATTAAGGTATAGACTGATTCAAACTAGTTTTTCTTTGTCAGCGTATATTTGAATTTTTTAAAAAGCACCCTTATTCTGGGGGATGTTTATTCCTTCAACAGGATGTGTTTCTACCCCATGGTAACAGGCTGCGACTTCATTCCTGGTGTCCCTACCTGCCACCAGTGCCACAGGGTTGTCTCTGAATCTCCTGGACTCAAGCCTTGGTCTGAACAGGCAGAGACAATTGGCACTCTGGAAACAGTCGGGTGTCCATTTGAGTTAATTATCAGATCTGCTTTTAGCACAAACCTTAGTTTGAAGGATAATAGTTGGAGTCTAAATGAGAAGATCAGATGCTGAATATCTTTTTGTATAGGAGGTTTGTCTCACAGACGATATAAACTCTGCTGCAAAGCTCTTTGAAGTCACGAAGTTTTATGTTGATGTCAAGAATTTTTGGTCCAAGCTTTTAGAGTCAAGTACACTTGCACTCATTTGTGTAAAGACACAGCAAATCTGTGTTAATGGGCAAGCACAAGAACAGATTGTGTGATAACTGTGTGGTTTTTCTATTAATATACTCTCCCATGACTTTACATGTAGTTTCATTAATTTAAATCTTCCTTAACACCCCTTCTAATCTAGTCAGCAGGAGCTGCAATAATGTCTAAGCACAGAGAAAAAGCAGTTAAGTATTTGGTTGTTTTATTAAATGCCCACTGCAGTCCTTGATCATGAAGGTATCTTACTTAAAACCAGTCCTAATTCAAATAAATATTCTGTGGAAATATTATGAAAGCTCTGATTAATCTAGCAATGGAATGTTTGTTTAATCAAGGTATTACAGAAATACTTTTACAAAGCCTAATAAATTACACTGAAATCCAAGGTGGTAGCAGCTATAAATGATAGCTACCTAAATATTCAAATCCTTTTATAAGAGATATGTATACAAAAAATAAGTAGACTTGTTTCCTTTTTAAAGCCACTCAAACTTTTACTTAATGCAAATGAATTATACAAAATTGCCAAATCTGAAACTTAATTATTTTATGAATAAACACTTTTAATCATGAGACAAAAACTGTCTAGACTAAAATTCATTGTAATGAATATTGTCATGATACAGAGAACAGAAGTGCTGACTCTTGCTATAAATGCTCACTAAATATGCACAGATTTATTTTCTGTTATATGTGTGAATGCCTTTGAAGAAATGCTGAAATTCAAAGTTTTAGTGTCATCCCTGCCAAAGCAGGGATTTTTTTCAGTCTTTGAAAATGCAGACTTGCACTAGAACTTTAATTCATTATGTGAAATTTTCAGGTTTTCAGATACTCTCTGCTTTGCTTGCAGCCTATACAATACAGCTGTGAGGTCATTATTGGTCTTGCCCTGCTTCTTCTAATGACCCTCAGCAGCTGTACTTCTGAAAAAAAAATTTAAGTAGATAGTACAGGTAGAGACTTGTCAGAAGAGTAAAGGAATAAAATTTCGTTAAGTAGTTTGTCATTCTGTAAATGACACAACTTGGCCAGGCTGCCTTTGTAACAAGAGGTGAAGATTCCTGGTTTTATCCACCAAGACCCTCCTGTTCTTGCATAAGATTTGGAGCTGCTGGAGAGAGCCCAGAGGAGGCACCAGGATGATCTGATGGATGGAGCAGCTCTGCTGGGAGGAAAGGCTGAGAGGGTTGGGATTATTCAGCCTGGAAAAGAGAAGCTTCAGGGTGAGAGTTTGGTTTCCTCTCAGCAATACTTGATAAGTGATTTCCTTGTCTTTATTTTGACCCACAAGTTTTCCTACTCTAGTTCTTCCTATGTTCTCCCTCATCACACTGTGGGGGTGGAGTACAGTGAGCAAGCTGCAAAAATACCTGAAGTTCCCTCTTTATTCCTTATTTTCTGGTGCCAAACCTTTCTTTGCCTTTTTGCTATTTTAACTCATTTGTAAATTGAATTTAAATATATTATTCTGATAGAAAATTTGAAAATTCATGGAAGAAGGAGTTATTTTGTTGTCAAAATCTCCCTTGTGCAGAAGGGAAATTGAGGGTCCTCTTGTTTGTGTATTCTATCAACTTGGTGAGAAGGAGCTTAGGAACTTCTCATTGCCACAAAGGCATAAAGAGTGGAATTCTGCCTTTATTCTCAGAGGTTAATTCCGTCTGGGATACAGTTCTGCTTATCCCACAGAATAGAAGAGGAGGAATTGTTATTCTCCTCCAGCCCGGAGGAGCCTCTAGCCTGTTTCAGGTCTGCAGGCAGTACTGCTACGTAAAACTGTTCAATAAGAAGTAGAACAAATCAATGAAGCAGGAAGAGGCTAAAGCAACTGAAAATCCAGTTGTTTTCTTCCTTCCAGTTTGTCCTTTGCTGATGGCAATTGTGAATATAGCAGGAATGTGTAAATACCTGACAAGGGTAGGAAGGAAGATGGAGCCAAACCCTTCCCAATGGTATGGAGGGAAAGGAGAGGAGGTAATCTCAGCAATCTGAAATGCAGGAAATTCCATTTCAACATAAGAAAAAAACCTTTTCACTGTGAGGGCAGCCAAATCTGGAACAGGTTGTCCAAAGGGATTTTGGGTTCTCCATCCTTGGAGATACCAAAAACCTGACTTAAAGGCAGCTGTGAGCAGCCTGCTTTGTCTGACCCTGGTCTGGGCAGGAGGGTGGACTAGAAAATGTCCAGAGATCCCTCCCAGCCTTATCCTGTGGGGGAGATCCTGTGGTGATGCCTCCAACAGGTGTCTACCTGGGAATAGCAGCACAGAAATAAAAGAAATAAATACAGTACCTACAATTAAGGCAGGGCAATGTCACTAATGTCCATAAAAAGCCATCTGAAACTGCCTGAAATGATGGCTTGTGAAAATAAATTGCACTCCAATCACCCAGCTGCAATTTGAGTAAAAACATTGCTGAGCTGATATGTGGATTGATGGTGTTTCCACTGGCCATGGTTTGCAAACCTCCTGTTATTTTCTCAACAGAGGCTGCATAATGTTTCATCTTTAGAAAAGCTATTGCAAAGATTTCTGTAAGCAAAATATGAAAATAAGACTAACAGATTACCTGGAAAGGGCATTAATGTTGCTGTTATAAATCAGAGGTCAAACGGTCATTCACCTTAGCATGGCTCAGGCTCCCTCAAGCCCTCATGCACCTTCTGTTTCCAGAAATGAGGCAAAGTACGAATTCCTGTGGCCTGAACATGAGAATGTTATCAAAAATAACACTTCACAGAAAGACTGAACAGAGGAAGGCAAATATACTGAAGAGAATACCTCATGTCTTCCTGTGGGTTTTATCATCTGGAGGTAAATGCTTTTCTTGTACTCAACAGGGTTTTGTCAAAAATACTTTTTGTTGTGAGACAGACAGTGGAGCAGCAGGAGTTTCTATAGAACAGCTACTAAGAATGTTTTGCACTCCTGGGAAGCAAATAAAATAGAGAAAATAGCTGATAGGAGTATCAGGGTAGTAGAAATGGGATTAGGCACTCCAAATCCCAATTAGGTGAATCACAAGAAGTTCCTGAAACAGACTTTATTTCAGGTTTGCTGTACATTAAACTGTTGTAATTGTGCTGGTCTTGTGCTTTGTAAAATGACAAGAACTAAAATACTTTGAGATTTTATAGAGATTAAAATCTGCCTCAAGTTTTGTCTGTTTTGTTTTGACAATTTTGAGAGGTTTTTGCTTTGTAAGTGCACCAAGGGAAGACTGGTTCCAGCATTACAGAAATCCAGCCACCACTAAGGTGAAATGCAGCCCTTTGAACAGTGATTAGCAGAGCCACAAAATGACTGTTGACAGGGATTTTTAGGAGTATTATTAAAAATTGGTAGCTATGAAATACTAGTTACCTCTATTGCAATGAGAGCCAAGCAATCACAGAAGGCAAGAAACTTACTGAGCAGACTTCAGTTTTCCTTTGAGAAAAATGCTTTTAAAAAGAATCTTTAAGACATCCACGGGAAAAAGAAGCAACCTAGACTCTGTGTGGTGTAATTTTACCTGTGTACCAGGGTCACTACCTTTCCATGAAAAATGTTGTGCCTTTAATGCCTGCAGAGAGCACTTCTCCCATCTCCAGGTCAGGAATTCTCTCTCTTGACAACAGCTTGTCAAGCAATTCTTCATGGGCCTTCTATTTAAAATGAGCTACTAGTTTGCTTCATGGAAAATAAGTAGCTCAGTGTATAAGTATTGGTTGCTTCTGTTTCTGGAAATTTCCTTGGACATATCATCTTGAAGTTTTAGATACTTTGTTCATTAGATATGAAGACCACACACAAATCAAAGGCTGTCCTAACTTCAGGACTTCTTAGTTCTAGTAACTGGACCAGTACTTGGCCAAATTGAACCTTGTTAATTATTCTTTTGACTGTCACATATACATTTCCAAATGCTCTTGCCATTTCTGCAGATGTGCATTATCCAAAAGGTCCTTTTTTAAACAGACTTGAAAATATTAAAAATTGAAATCTGCAAATGGACTATGGGATTCATGCAAGTTGGCATGGATCTTTAATTTTACACATTGAAAGTTTTAATTGTATATTTTTCAAGTATTATTTTAAATTTGACCTGAAATTTAAATAATCTCCCCCCAGAAAAGGTTAAATTCCTTCATTTTCCATTATAGAATCACACATAGTTTGGTCTGGAAGGGACCTTAAAATCATTCCATTTCACCCCCTGCCATGGGCACAGATACTTTCCACTAGATCAGGTTGCTCCAAGCCCCATCCAACCTGGCCTTGAAAGAAATTGATAAAACTTTAAAACTTTTGTGGAAAGAAACTTTTCAAATGTTGATTAGGCACCAGCCTCAACAAGGAAATAAAATCTTTCTGTATCCAGTTCTCAACACATTTCTCCATGTCTTCAAAGGCACAGGAAATATGAAGTGTTTTTTACTAAGTCTTTTCTCTAACAAGACCTTAAATGAGGAAAATTCCTGGTAATTTGGAACCATAAGTGACTCTCAAAGGAGTGAAAAACGTGAAGGAATGAAGCTTTGTAATCTGTCTAGACCAGGATTTGATAATAGTCAGTATCAGGTGCTCTTCAAATGGTGCTAAGAGTCCTCAGCAGCACACCTTGATTTCAAAGGCTGATACATGCATCTTCCACTGGCTGCTTCACATAGAATTTGGCATATTTTAAAAAATCTTCTATAATGCTGGACAGTGAACATAGAGGAGATTTATGTTTGTATGTGTTTACCCTACTGCATTCTTGGGATCAATTCTGCTCTTTGAGCTGCTCCATTTCCAGCCAGGCCAGACTGTCAGACACCAACAGGTCCCAGTCCAGGCTGCCCTGCTTGCAGCATTGCCTGGAGATATGAAGTCAAGAGGATGGATGTTTGCCTGAAGTGATAGATTCAGTTTCCTGGAGAAAGCTGCCAACTGCAGTGTCACAAATCAAGCTGCTTATCTGCCCTTACAGGTGTTGTGATGGTGGCAGCTGGTTTAGGGGGACCTTGAAGAGGTGAGGGAGTGAAGGGATTTACTGGTGAATTCAACTTGCTTTTAAGCGTTAGGACACGTCAACACTCACTATGATTTATGCTGATATTCACATCTGAATTCTGAGGAATTTCATTGCACAGATTTCCAAGCAGAAAAAACATGCACATTAATAAAACTCCATAATTGGTGTGTATTTCCAAACCCAGAGAATTAAAACTCTAAGTAGACAGAACGATGTCTTAAAAGGAAAATATCCTTCTTGTGGGACATGTTCTCATGTCTGTGCAAGGGTTTTGTGGGTGAAAAAGGTGTTCAGATTCCAAAATACAACATGCAGCTCTTGCTTGGAGTGGTTAAACTATCCTGTAAATATGTTATAGTTTGAGTTTTGCACAGCCTTGTAGCAACACATCTTCTTTCTCTCATATGGATGTCATGTAGGGCGAATAGAATAGAATAGAATAGAATAGAATAGAATAGAATAGAATAGAATAGAATAGAATAGAATAGTTGGGGCTGGAAGGGACCTTAAAGCCCATCCAGTGCCACCCCTGTCACGGGCAGGGACACCTCCCACTGTCCCAGGCTGCTCCAAGCCCCAGTGTCCAACCAGGCCGTTGGTGTCCCCAGGGATCCAGGGGCAGCCACAGCTGCTCTGGGCACCCTGTGACAGGGCCTGCCCACCCTCCCAGGAACAATTCCTTCCTAATATCTGGTCTAAATCTGCTTTCTGTCAGTTTGAAAGCATTCCCCCTTCTCCCGGCAATCCAGGCCCTTGGAAATAAATTTGCCAAATTTATGTTCTTTGGATTATAGCTAAAACCAGCAGAGTCAAAAAAAAAGAGTTATCAGGATGGTCTTGATAATATTAAAGTGAAGAGTACGAATCTGATACTTTTCTTATTAAAATTCTTAGATATAGCTATTTCCATAGCTCTTCCATCCTGTGCAGGTAAGAAGTTTTCAGCACCAGATGTATTAATTTTTAAATTATTTTGATTTGGTACAAACTCTCTATTGTACTGATATTTCTAGGAAGATTATTATTATTCTGATAATAATATTTTCATTCTAGGAATATCACTTAGTGATGAATCCTATGCCATTTAAATAATAATGAGTCTTTGAGAAAATAATTACAATATAATGATTTCTACAGGGAACCATCTAAATTTTGATCAGAGGTTATCAGGGTCAAATGTGATGTATTGCCTATCTGCATTTTCCTAATATGACCAATCTGTAGGGAGCTCTTGCTCAATTTTCTGATTTTCTTTATTTTTCTTTTGAAACATTTTCATTTATGATTGGGTACATTTCTGAAATAAGAACTGCTTTCTCTTGTCAAACTGTGACTGATGTATGAGGGGATTTTTTGCTTTTTAGAAAAATACTTTATTTTTACTTGAATATTGATGAGGCTTTTACCAGTGGCTTTAGAAGTATCCAATTTTTATTGCCGTATTTTTTTTTTTTCTTGCTTAAATAGTTACCTTTCTGAAATTCAGGTACCAGTGAAATTTCTACAAGTGAAACAATTAATCTCTTCTTTGGTCAACAGATGCGTAAGAGAGACTCCAGAAAGTGTGACTTCAATGCATAGCAGTGATCTTGTATTTATTTCTATACTCAAATACCTCCATCCATGTGAATCTGATTTAAGGCTTTCATTCCCACAAAGTCAGGAGAACTCAAGGCCATATGTTTAAAGCTAAGCAGTCTGTTATTTGCTCCTCCATGAAGGACAAATGTGCATATTTAACTGTTTTCAGATGTTAATTTTTTCCTACCCTATTTTTAGGGAAAGCAGATACATCATAAGCTTTCTTCTGTTTGCTAAAGGCAGAGCAAAATCTTAGCACAAGGAACATTTCTCACGACTGTGAAGGTCAAGGTACTCTGAGAAATTTCCTTTCTCATTATGAAACCAGTCAGAGCTGGGAAACCTTTTTGTCCAAGTAGTATATCACAGAATCCCAGAACTAGTAGAGTTGGAAAAGCCCTCCAAGGCCGTAGAGTCCAAGCTGTGCCCAATGCCCACCTTGTCCCCAGCCCTGAGCTCTGAGTGCCACCTCCAGGTGACACCTCCAGGCATGGGGACTCCAAACCTTCCTGGGCAGCCCCTGAGCACCCTTTCTATGAGAAAATTCCTGCTGGTGCCCAACCTGAGCCTCCCCTGGCCCAACCTGAGGCCGTTCCTTCTCCTCCTGTCCCTGTTCCCTGGAGCAGAGCCCGACGCCCCCAGCTGTCCCCTCCTGTCAGGGAGTTGTGCAGAGCCACAAGGTCCCCCCTGAGCCTCCTTTTCTCCAGGCTGAGCCCCTTTCCCAGCTCCCTCAGCCTCTCCTGGGGCTCCAGCCCCTTCCCCAGCTCCGTTCCCTTTCCTGGACATGCTCCAGTCCCTCAATGTCCCTCTTTGTGAGGGCCCAGAGCTGCACACAGCCCTCGAGGTCCCTCAGAGGCCAGCACAGAGGACGGGCACTGCCCTGGGCCTGCTGCCACCCTGCTTGTACTACAGACCAGGATGTCTTTGCCTTTCCTGCCCAGCTGGGCACACCTTGGCTCAAACATGGCCCAGAGAGGTCAGAGCACACCTTGGCTCAAACATGGCCCAGAGAGGTCAGACAAGGACAATATCACCACTCTGATATATCTGATGTGCCAAATATCAGTGCAGCAGTCACTGATTCAATGAAGCAGGGAAACAGGAGTGCTGGTTCAGAGAAATCATAATGGTAGAAAAAGAAATATTTATTTTATTCACTGAGAAAATCACTACACTTTGGGAATTTGTAGAAAGCCTTACAATATGCAATTAGCATTGGCCGGCTTTATATCTTAATTAGCAGCATACTCTGGGTGAAAAATCATTGTAGGACCTAACAGAATCTTGTTTCTTGTGCCGTTGGTATGATATACCAAAATACTTATGATATGCTAATAACACTCAATTTGTGTCAAATGTGCAGCTTTGGTTTGTTAGCATTGAGAAACAGAACACATAATTAAAGGTGATTATATGCCATGCTTTATTGAAGGGCCCAAGAGTTAGGGGTAAGAAACCCAAATCTAACTCTGACAGAAACCCAAAAAGAGACCCTGCCTTTTATCCCTCACAATTACATAATATAAAAGTTTAATTATTAAATTTACATTCTTCAACCGTGGATTAAAACATTATTCTTGTTATGGATTATAATCATATACAATCATCCATAAATTATGGTCAAACAAATATAATTAACAATCACCCCATATATCAGAATCATTCAGTGAGTTTCACCTTGACCCACCAAGCCTAATGATCTGAGGCTTGTTCTGGGCCTACCTCCCCCCAAACATTCCATGATTTAAGAAACTTTTAACCATTGCAGTATCTGGTTCACTTCAATAGATGTTTTTTTCCATATTCACTGCTTTTTGGTCCTGAAAAGTTTCACAAGAACAACAACCAAACAAGAATATAGGTAGGAAATATTAAGTGAATTCTTGTTTTTTGAATGAAATCCCAAAGCAGCACCCGCCCAGTGAAGAGATGATGTATGTAAATAAATGTGAACACAGGAACCAGGTGTTTAAAAAGTTCGTATTTATTGATTTGGAAAAAAAAAAGAAAAATATGTGTTTCCCAGAAGAGAAAATAATAGCATGTTCATGCCAAATTAGTGGAAAATTTTAATGGAAAAAATGCTGGGGGGGTTGCAATCTTTGAAGCCCCTTCCAACCTGTCCTAGGTTACAATGTAAAATATGCCAGAAGGTCTGTATTCTATCTCCATCTTCATGAACTGTTAAAACCAGGAGGGGCAGTGTTTTCCTTGCCTCCTGCCCCGGACCATCTGTTAATGGGCCATCANAATGCCTGCACTACTCCCAGCACACAAAAGGTGCCAATGGCAGCAGAAGCACACTTGGGTGGCTGGTGCTCCTACTCAGCAAGAATGTTACCTTTTTTATTTGGTTTTGGGGGTTTTTTTGGGGTTTTTGGGGTTTTTTTTTTGTTTTGTTTTTGTTTAGTACTGCATTTTGTTCTAATTTTCCTATTAGATTGTAGTTTGTTGGTTTTTTGTTTTATTTTTTTATATATATTTAAGAACTGTTATTCTTATCCTCATATCTTTGCCTGAGAGCCCCTTTTAATAATTTGGAGGGAGGGGGTTTACATTTTTCTATTCCAAGAGAAGCTTCTGCCTTCCTTGGCAGTCACCTGTCTTTCAAAACGAAGACACAACCCAAACCATTTTGCGATTCTATGAAACATCCTGGTTTGGTTCTGGACATCAAAATTATTTCTACTCTTTGGCCACTCACAAGTCTGAATCATCTGGTAACTGATTCATATTTTGTGTCCATGGATTCATTCAAGCAGCTTCTCACATCCAGACTGTTCAGATGTTTCTTTTACAGTTTAGCATGAAATTACCTTTTTAAGTTTCTCATATGCTTACCCTAATGACTCTGTCTTGATCATATTAATTTCTGTGTGGCTGAATTTCTCTTGGTGTGCAATCTGTATGCTTGAAGAGATGGAAAATTCTCTTTCCCTCAAGAGTTTGCTGCTATTATTCTATCACAGTCACAGTTAAAGCCAATTGTTTTCAACAGTTTTTATTTGCCAGCCTTCACTTTTCATGTTGTACTGTTCTTTGCTTAGTTGTAGAGATCTCTTGTAACTGATATTTTCTACTCATAAATGTGCTTATACAACAATTTTTAATTGCTTTCAATCTTCCTTTTGAAAAGCTGAATAGATTGAACTCTTTCAATCTTTCACTACAAGGATTTTTCTGCAGCACTTATATAACATGTCTCTCTCTGAGCCTGCTCCCTTCTCTCTAAGCATTATTTTAAACAAGTGAACACCCAATCCACGAGAAATATTCCTTGGCAGGGGAGTAAAAATATGTTTCCTGTAGGTTTGAACTGTGAGTTTCTCAATCAGTGTGATATTTACATTAAGATGAGGTAAGTCTTTCTTTCTCAGCATGTTCTCTTTCTGTTTATACGTCTTGTATTTCCTGCCCATGGATGCTCAGCTCTATTAAAATACATCTTTGTATGAATTGGGCTGTTCTGTCAGATATCAGGATTAACCTGTACAAAAGACTGTTGTAGCTGTTTACCACTTTTTGTGTACCCTACTGATTCTGTTAGTGGTGGCGTAGATGTTTCCAGGTGGTAGTAATTAGAATAAAGTCATAAAAAATAAAGCCAACCCACCTCTTTACTTCTTCTCTTAATTCAGACATTGGAGGAAATAATGCCTGCACAAACATAAGCCATTGGGAGATCTTTTTGGAAGAAACTGTATTCCTACTTCTTCATCTGGAGGATGAAAAACCAGGTAAAAAGTCTAGTCAGGGCTTACCTTCTCAGACAGGTTCTCAAAACCCAGCAGAAAACAGGAAGAAGCAGCAACCTGATTTCAACATCTGCCAAACACAGGTATAGAACTTCATCCCCAGCTGCTGCTTTTAGTTCTACCAAAGCACCATTTCTTCCTAAGACCTCTTTCACAAGGCATTCCTATCAATCTTTCCAAGTGAAATACATATCTGGATTTCCCACTGTACTCTTCTCTGTAATGTTGCATTTTTCTCCTGCTGAATAAACTGCTATGCACAATCTCTTAAATTTGCCTTGGTCAATTCATTCTCTGATATGCAAATATTATACATAACGCAGAACTTGGGACTTATAGGTTGTGTGGGGTTTTTTTTCTTGATTCATTCAAAGATAACAGCAGCTTTTGTTTTGAAAACTCTTCGCTAAATAAACCTTTGTGGGACAATCCTGTCCCTGAGGTACAGTCTTTCCAGGTGAGTTATGCATCAAGAAGTGCAACAAGTAGTGAAATCTGAGAAAATCTATGGTTAGATGGGATTTCTCCAGTGGTGCTCTGTTGATGTTTCAGCTTCCTTCACTCTGTGTCCCTAAGGAGACAGTTATTGATCTACTGACAGCTCAACCCTATGGATAATCCTCTCATGCTCTGCTGGCCAGCGAAGGGTTTTGGGGACAGAAAAAGGTGAAACAGCAAAGCTGCCATCACTGTAGGGAGAGCCCTTTGTAGCTACAGGAGAATATTATAAAATCAGCTTCGCAGTTAATGAACCTTTTGCTGAAAATCTTAAGCCTTCAGAATTGGGGAATAAGTTCTGATTCTTTAAGCAGTGAATCAAAATAATCTTCTGTATTTAGGAGGAGATGACAAGGTTAGTCATTTGAGTACACAGTGCTGTTGCTCTATTTTGGCTTGCAAATAAATTTTTAAATGTGATTTAAGAATTTAAAATAAATCTCACTAATATGTGAACTCGTGTTCTGAATTTCCCCAGGTCATTCTGACCAGTGCTGCCTCAGAACTTTTTCCAGACCACAGAAGGACATCCACTTCAGGGCCAGAGAGCAAGGGACACATAAACCTGGTTATTCATTTTACCTAAGTAGGAAGATGAGATAGAAATTTAATCTGTTGTATTGTGACACGTCTTTGTGTGGCAGATCAAATAAAACTAACCCAAATCAATCTCAGTTTTAGATTTTTTTCTTCCTCTTCTTCTTTTCTTTAGGTATTGTTTGTAGCCAATTACTTGTGGTTACCTTCACTGTGCTGTTCTGGAAGTACCATGTTCCCCTTGCTTACATGAAAATATTCTTTACCCCTGCTTCAGTTAATGGTCTCAGGTTAAAATCCTGTGGCATTCAAATCCTGGTTTTCTTCTAATTATAAATGAGGAACACACTGGTGATTTGGTTTGATTATTTATCCACAGCAGCTAGAGTCAGCTGAGATTGTTACCAGGGTGGGTTATAGGTATATGACATGCAGTATGAATAATCAAGAATAGAATCCAAGGAATGCCATTTTGTCCTCCATAGGCTTTCAGCAGGAATTTTAACCTTGCAGTCACCCTCCAATGACACACTCTCTGTAATGAGTTCATTTCTTTATTCAATTTCTTTATTTCAATTTCCTTAGAATAAAAATGTACGGTATGCCCTAAACCAAACCCTAATGAAATAGTTATATACATATTGGATGATATACTCAAATTATATTGAAGTCTACATACACTGTTACTTTAGAATTGAAAGAACTGTTACCCAAATAGCATTTCATTTTTTAAAGTTAATTATAATTAGAAGATTTAACTGGACTGGTTCATTGATGGAAAGAAAATTAATATGAAGCCAATGTTCCCTTTGAGATGAATAATTAGAATTGACAACTGTGATTTTTTTCACCAGCGTAAATTACATTTTTTGAATGAGGCTGAAATTGCTTATAGCAGGTGGTTATGAAACAGTTGGCACTTTGTATAGTCTTGCTATGCATGAGCTCTATTCCTTGGAGTATGTCCAGGAACAAGGTAGCAGCAAAAGGAACTTGTCTCTAATTCCCATATTCTATCACGTAAAATGTTAATCTGTAGTAGGACTGCAAGACAGCTTCTAAATGTAGTGTTGGCTACACTGAGTTACAAGGAGGGGGTACAGAGCTCTCCAGAAACTTGAAGCTAGAAGGATTTCATGGCATTCCTGTCTTCGGGGTCACTGGAGCTTAACTGCTAACACAAAAGCTGATGGTCCTTTTCCAAGATCCTTTCAAGCACTTAAATGAGATCCATGAGAACTGGGATAGACCACAAGGGTCTGGGAGAGCCTCAGTGCAGAGGAGCATGGGTTGGATGTGTTACAGAAACCCTTAACACAAAAATCTAGAGAGCCCTTTCTACATCTATTGCACCTGTGCATGGAATTCAGTACATGGAGTTCCCAAAGCTTTATCCCTTTTTGTGGTCACTGAAGTCTTCACTATCACAGAAACCCAGAATCATTTAATTTGGAAAAGCTCTCCAAGGCCACGGAGCCCAAGCTGTGCCCCATGCCCAACTTGTTCCCAGCCCAGAGCTCTGAGTGCCACCTCCAGGTGACACCTCCAGGGATGGGATCTCCAAACCTCCCTGCGCAGCCCCTGCCAAGGCCTGACCATCCTTTCTGGTTTTTGTACAAAAAGGAAAATTTTGTATTAAAGATATTTTGTACTTCTCTTATCACCTGTCCTATTCCTGTGCTTGGAAAATTTCCTTACCATGGTTTAATAGACATGATGATCTTGAAGAGCTCTTACAACCCAGTGATTCTGTGATTCAAAGAGTCCCCAATTAAAAGAATAAGTCAAAACTGCAGATTCTTTCTCTCTTCTTCTTCCATCCCCCATTTAATTTTCATCTTCTGAATTATGCTCTTTATTCTCTCCATCACACACAACTGTTTCTTAGCACTCCCATTCATTTCTGTTCGCTATCTATTAATCAGCAAGAGGTAGAGAAGAACAAATGGAACTGTATCTGTTTGGAATTGTGTAGCTCCATGTTTTCACAGCATTTCTGGTAGTTTATTTTCTGTGAGACCATTGCCCATTTGTCAATTTCAACTGAACTGCTGGATAGACAAATAGATGCTGCAATTACACAGAAGACAAAATGTTGTCTCCTTTCCCTGTGACTGAGTAGCAAATTGTTCTGACTTTTTCCTCTCCTCCCCTTTTCTCTATAAAATCATGAAAACAGGAAAGTGTAAATGCTTTGACAGGCTTCAAGAACATCACTTTACCCAAGTCCTTTCTATTTTAATTATTTTGTATCTAACAATACAGAGGTTAATGAGCAGTATCAATTAATTAGTCTAACAACTGGCAGGTTTAAAGCATTGTTGTACACACTTGCAATAGCACCATGATCCAGTCAGATCCTTAGATTGAAGCTAAACTCCAGCCCAAGTCCAGTGTGGGAAGAGGAAGAGTAATTCCCAGGAAGAAAGCTATATTTCCAAACAAAAAAATTCAATATTTGATGAGTTTTCTGACAAACATTACGTGTATTTTTAATACAATGCTAATGATCATAGATGAGCAGGGCCATAATATATCAAAATGTAGCAGAATGGAAATCCTGCAGGTTGATATAATGAGAACTATTATTGTCACTTAGAAGATTGAACTGTTTCCTGTTTCATTTGAGCAGTTCTGAATGCCAAAATCCTGAAAGTAAAATTTCAGGAGTTGTTAACTGTAACGATTTTTAAATCAGGATCATTAAACAGAAGGATTACTGCAGGAGCTGGTGATGAAAGCTGTTGCAATAATGCATCCATTTAAGCAAGCATTCAAGTTGCAGCAAAGAACATGAGTGTTAACAGTTCATAATTTAGAAAATTTTACTTCAGTCTTGAGCATTTTCCAATGTTTTTGTGTATGATTCAAGCAGTCTTTATTGGTGATGTGTACTTAATATATCATGATGGGATGGGAACTACTGTGCAGAGGCGGGAAATTATTTATTCTCTCGGGTCCAACTTTCTTCTGCAGTGAGCTAAAATTAAATTTAAAAAAAATACAAGCCATATCCCCAAAACCTCTGTTGTTGTATTGCTCTGACTTTTTTATAAGTTTATGGAGCTGTCAAAACAAAGCACTGTACAAAAAGTTTAGAGTTTTGGCCCTGTTGTGCTGACTTTTGTACCTACTTTGCAAGACTTAATGCGTCAGACTAATGGCTACAGAATTGCTTTTCTAATCAAAGGAAAGGTCAGTTTCTGCTTTTGGGTGTGTTGCTTGCTATACAGCTCCATGCCACAGATCATGTAATTCCAAATCACTCCATGGGAGGAAATCATTAAAGGGAAGATGCAGCCTGCATTGTCCACATAATAGACATAAGACATAAAAGGTTGGGTTTAAAAGGAGTCATTCTTTCTAGAAGGCTCTTGAGGTTTTGTTGAGCTTCCTTAACAAAATAATTTCTCCATCCTTGCTCCTGTCCCTTCCCTCTGCCTTTCTTTTTTTATTTTTTTAAATTTTTAAAGAAAATACAGAAAATAGTCTAATGTACAACAGAAGCATAACACTGTGTTCAGGACATTAATGCCTCTTTTTGTAGAAGGGCTTGGGATATTTGAAATAGCCATGAAAGTGTAGCAGAAACATTCTGTATGTTGGAAGCTTCCATAGAGGAAGGAAGATGTGATCTTACAAGTCAGAATGAAAAGAAAAAAAAAGGGAGAAAAGGTCTGACAGAGATACAGTAACATCTCTAACTGGTTATCAGGAAAACCAAAGAAATAAAAATTCCCATTAAGTAGTAGATTCCAAGAAATATCTGCAGTGAACGGATGTGAAACTTGCAAGGGTGAAGTAGAGCAGACAGTTGGAGGTAAAAATTACTCTGTTGTCTTTGTTTTCTTTTACAAATTACCTCATAGATTAGGAATAATTATCCATAACGTATGTCAATCAAATGTTGGTGAATGTACATAGACTCTACAAGCAAACAAATTAATTTTCAAGTGAAGTTTCAACTTGCCTTCTTCTTATTCCAACTGAGAACATTTATAGAGTTTTGAGCATATAAAGTTTTGAGACTGAAGTACAGGCACAGTCTGTACCACAGAGCATCTTTTTTTTCATTAAAAGAATGAAGTCTTGTCAGTGCCATTTATCACTTTATTTAAGAATGTACAGCTGGTGCTTTTGAGGAAAATATGTAAATGATGGGTTCTTTATAGGTTCAGTATTAAGTAAATACAGACTGCTCTAGCATCATCCTATTTGATGCTGCTGAAAGGAACTAATCAAATAGTCTATAAATATCTGCGGTGTCCTTTTCCCTCAGAGGAGCAAATTACTTACTGTGAAATTAGTTTCCATATTATGTGTGCTAAACAGAGTAAGTGACAACTCTCTTTTCAAACACATTGTGTCATTACCTAGCAAACAAGTTTTACATCCTTGTAATTTAACATGGACATCAATTTATAAATAGAGAGGTCAGTGGCTTGAGAAACCACTTCTGGATCATGGCAATGAAGTGTTCTGCTTGTTATCCTAAGGATGAAGGGAGGTGAAAAGCTGAAAAATAGCCAGTCTGATCACTGTGTCCATTCCTGTAAGAATCTGGATCTTTTTCTTTTGTATTATGTTATTCCTGGAACATCTACAGGCACAATCCAATCTCTACTATGTCTTAAAATAAAACCAACTGCCTTCAGCTCAACAGGCAAAAAGGGAAACTTCCTGTATTAGTTTCCTATGGCTGTTTGTTAGTGAACACTGGGTCTGATGCTGCCCATGATGGGGAAAAAGGGGGTTCATTTTGGCTACTGTGCTTTCTGTCCTGGATTCCTGCAGCTTGCAATCTGGTTTGATATCTGAAAAAAAGGCATGTGAGTATTTTAAGGTGTTCTTGACTGAACAAGGAACAACTCTGGATAGGTTTTCTCCTGCCCTGCCCTGCCCTGCCCTGGTGGAAGGATGGAATCTTTTCACAATGCTGAGTGAATCCTGACTAACGAGACCTCAGGGAAGGAGCCTCATGACTGAGGGCTGCACTTACCAAAGAGAGCAGGCATGGAAAACACAGCTTTGCGCTGCTTTCCAGATCTATAAACTCACACTCTCTGGGTTTCCAGCAGCCACTGGATTATTTTATGATGGACTATGGACATAAAGCTGCAAATTAATTCCTTTCACACTTGGGTTGCCATTAGTATTATTTTACTTTTCAGTCCCGAGCTGAACCAACTTGAACTGACAGCAAAATATAATTTATTCCCATACTGTCCATGTTGTAAGTGTTTAGATGGATGACCTGTTTTAAAAATCTGAAGAGAGAGTTCATTCTGTCCTAATTTAAACCTACTCATTTTAGCAACTCTCTTTAACATCATTATTCCTTATAAGAAAATATCCCGTTGTAGAACAAAACCTTATCAATTATCAGAAAGATTAGACCTCAGAAATGAAAAGCTGACAACCAATGTATGGATAAAATTCTCCAAATACTTTATATTTCTGTGCAGCATCTTATTGTTTACATTTTTGACAGGTAGCATGGCCTTTCCAATGATTTTCACTAAATTTCACATCCTACCTTTGAAAGACACTTTATTGTCATGCAGATGTAAGTTATGTGCCTGCTCAACTAAAACAGGATTGTATTTTAATTCTAGCAGTGATGAATTGCGTGAGTGAATTCATAAAAAAAGGGAAATAGAAATTAAATTCATCACACTAGGAAAACCATTCTTCCCCATGGAAATTATTAGTTCTACTGCTAAAATCAATTTGGTTTGGAAAACTATGCAAAAATTCTCAAAGGACTTACGTAGTTGATTTACTGTTTTCTTACTGTTTCGTAATATTAGAAAATGAAATTTATTCACACAATATTAGATGGCATAAGCTGAGAGCTTTAGTGACAATTTCTGTTTATTATGATTAATCTATGTTGTCTGTGGTGACAGAATTCCCACAATGTGTAGGACATAATCTTAATGACAGATGCTTTTTATTAGACTGTACAGAAGAGTTCTTCATTTGAATAGAACAGATCAATTACTTCTCTATTGCAAGGCCTTTCAACTGTTCTAATAATCTCTAATGAAAGTCAGGGTTTATATGAAAACTGTTTGTATTCTGAATTCACGAAAATCAGAACTTCAAAATGCCCTCAGAAAATAAACAGCTCCTCAGATCTTTTAAGCAATGTAAGTGGAAGCTATTCAAAATTACTTTAGACATCTTGTTCAGTGTTCTAAAGCTCAGTTTGTAGTTCATTCATGCAGAGTCCTGCAGCTGAAATCACTGTTAAATGCACTGTTACTGTTAAATGCACAGGGCTATCACTTGATAGGATCTAAATCCCTAAAGAAGTACAAAAATAGTGTGCTAGAGATACTGAGGGTGAGGAGACAGAGAGTAGAAAATAGGATTCAATCAAGTAATTAATGCCTGGGCAATAAATCATATAGCCAGAGAAATACATTAAAGATAATAAATATGTGTTTCTATTTTTTACATTTTAATTATGGACTGCTGGGTTGGACAATATAAATTGTCTGCATAAGCATTTTTTCTGTTGCTCTCCTTGGGCCTTAACCAGTTGTAATAAGTCCAGAAGGTTTGTCCTCTGTGAGGGGCCTCTGCCCATTTCCCTGCACAGGTTTAATTGGACACTGGGGCCCCAGGCAGAAAAAACATCACCCTGAAGGGAGGGAAACAAACAGCACAGAGCTCAACTTAACCACAATGCAATAAAAAAAACATATAACAAAAAAAGCACCAAAATACTGCTTCCATATTTCAAGATCTACTGCAAAGAGTGATGCCAGAATCACAGAATGGTTTGGATTGGAAGGGACCTTAAAACCCATCCAGTCCCATCCCCCTGCCATGGGGAGGGACACCTTCCACCATCCCAGGCTGCTCCAAGCCCCATCCAGTCTGGCCTTGGGCACTGCCAGGGATGAATCTTTGTTCCTTGCTCCTAGTAAACTGAAATCCTAATGAACTGTAACAACTTTTTGCAGAGGGAGGTACAAAACAACTTTTAAAGTTTCTACCACCCCCCCCTTTAAAAATTTATTTTCAGAAGATGATTTTTGATATGAATAAAATACATTCATGCAAAATATTGTGAACTTGAATGTTCATGTCAGTTTTAAGCACCAGACAGCTTGCCTGTGTTAGCTCAGAAGCTTCTAGATATTTTTATGTGAAGAATACCAAATTAATCTTTTCAGACAAAATTTAAATATTTGTTTTAACCCATGGTATCTGTTTAGGAAAAAAAAAAATCTTCTCTCCCAGAACTGTTTTACATTCACTAACTTGTGCCTAGGCATGTTGCACTGAGTCAGGGAGAGGTAACAGCAGGTCTGAAGGGCAAGTGAAGCTTTGCAAATGTTAATTGTAATGTCAGGGGGCTGGCAAGAGCCCCAGGCCCTAAGGGAGATGTTATATAGTGCCAGGTTATATGGTCTTCAAGTGCAGAAGAACTTTTGGGGGGCCCCTTCCACTTAGCAAAATTCTGAGCACTCCAATTCTGACAGCAGTATCGAAGTACTCTACAATGCGTGTTGATTTAAAAGGATTTTCTCTCAGCCCTGCTTTACCTGAATAGTGTTCTGCAAGCTCACAGAGTTTGTGTAAATAGGCACTGACTAATCCTGTACTCACAGTGGGAAATTCAGAAATTATTGTGTAGGGAAAACCATATGGAAAAAACTACTTTTGTAATTTATTTTTAATGACAGAGTCTTTTCCTCTAATCAGAAAAGGGCTGACAAAACATATAGTATGGTGTCTGAAAAGGGGTTGTCTTTTTTTATGTCTTTTCTGTTTTGTGTCTTATCTTTTTGTATTTTCTACTTTACTCCTTTAGTTTTTTCCAAAGGTGTTTTAAAGGCTCATTTTACTTCTCATATCCTCCTCTGACTTTGTTAGTATTAAATTTACTTTATACCTTTAAATTTAAACCTGTTTTGCCCTTGACTTGTTTTCCTCCCAGTCCTTATCTCAACTAGTGAGCCCTTCATTAATTTTTTTCCCTCTCCTTTGCCCAACTCTAGCAAAAGTGGGTGAATTAACGACTCTTGTGAGTGCCTGGGATCGACCAGTGTCAAACTATGACAGGCTTCAGTTATAATAATTGCAATTGTACTGAGCATAAGAAACCCAAAACATAGGGAAAAGTTGCTGAAGAAATACTTTTCAATGGAATTTTATTTTTTTGCCAGCTATGAAATCTGGGACTTGCTTTCTAAACGACCAGAAAAGTTAAACTGAATCCAGCTACAAACTCTCTTCAAAAATCCTTAAACTTTTCTTACATTGAAGTGATACTGAAAATAGATTTTTAAGTAGGAAAAAAGCTCAAGAAATATGGAGGTACAAGATAAAAAGCTGTCCAAAGGTCAAAGCAGGGAGGTAAAATTCCATATGTCAAATATAATAATGTGGCCAAGAAGACTGGATTCATCATCACCAGGCATTTGGGTTTCCAGGTTGGAAGCAACTTGTCCAGCAGTAGGAATAAGGCACGCAGGGAGCATTGGAGGCTGCTTGTAGACAGAAAAGACTTTCTAAAGATACTAAAAGATAACTGATATTTCCATTGCAGTTCTTGTCCCAGCGGGGGAGTGAAAAGCTCTGCTCTGAAGCCCCTTTTGCCGCTCTTCTGTTTAGTTCAAGACTTGGAGTAAATAAGAAAGCAAAGCCTTTGACACTTTAAGCACACAAATCTTTTTAAACTTGGGAATTCCATCATTATGTCAATATTCCCTTGTTTTTGGAACCCTTGTTTTTGGGGGGAGTTCTCACATTTTACATGTAAGAACAAAAATAACAAGTCCACAATATTGCTGGAAAGCTTTTTTACATATAATATATCTCCTCCTGTTGAACACTAGGATCTCCCAGTTTGGCACAATCTGTTACACATTCATATTTAAAACTTTTATCTTCAAGGCTTTGTGACTTTGAATATTCTAGTGATTCACATAAGCCTTGTGCCTTAAACAATGGCTCGTTCTTCTTCAGCACAATGCAATCCTCTAACAAAAAGGGAACTATACAAAGGTAATTAAAACCACTTTTAACTCAAAATTTATCGAGACGAGTTTTATTTTCTTCAATGGTTTAATTGAAATTAATAAATTCAATTATTTTGACATAAAGAACTTTGTCACTTTCACGTAATGGATTACCACGGCAGTGTGGAATACCGGGAAACATTCCTCATCAAAGCAGGATGGGCAAGATGCCAAAGGAGCAGCTCGGGTCAGCCGCAAGATGGCAATAGCGGAATGGGTTCCTGGAAGTTCAGGCCTTTAAGACTGTGCTCTTTGCATCTGATGCTTATTTGGAAATTTAATTTAGATCAGAGCAAAGCTGGGACAGAAGTTGGTTGCTTTGCCATCCTCTGGTTCACAGAAATATAATAGGAATTTAAAATATAAAGCATAAATTTGCATTCAAATCTTGCTGACCTTATTTAAAACATTTAACTTTTTTCAGCTGGTCATTGATACAGTAGAATTTCTGTTAAATGAAATGCTGTGAATAACATTTCTCTTCTTTCCCCTATCCAAGTTCTCTAAGTCCATGAAGTATCCAAGCTGAAATATTTTTAACATTCATATTTCTCACAGGTCTGTATGACTGCTTGATGTTAAGCACTTGAATAAAACTCCTAATATTCAGTGATGCTAAATATGTCCCAGTATGGCAAACTGATGGCACGTAGATGTTTCTCCAAATAATTTGGACTATGTATTTAATACCCTCTCACATTTAAAAATATATTTCTGAGAGCTTATTCCTCTGTGCTGCTATATTTTAAAGCTTTTCAGTTGCCCCAATGGCAAAACATTTTTTTTTTTAATCTACACAAACACACAGTAAATAAAAAAGGTGTGTGGGGGAAAAAATCTATATTTAGATTTTTTCTATTTTTTGAAGAAATGCTCTCTAATCAAAATTCTTTATCAAATTTAGTAACTAAGTGAAAGAATAGAGCTGGTAGTCTTTTTCTTCCAGTGCCTGAAAGAGCTGAAAGGAAAGAGGAGGAGAGACTATTTACAAGGGATGGAGGGACAGGACAAGGGGGAATGGAATCACGCTGTCAGAGAGTAGGTTTGGATTAAGTTTTAGGAAGAAATTGTTCTCTGTGAGGGTGGGCAGGCCTGGCACAGGGTGCCCAGAGCAGCTGTGGCTGCCCCTGGATCCCTGGAAGTGTCCAAGACCAGGCTGAACATTGGGGCTTGGAGCAACCTAGGATAGTGGAAGGTGCTCCTGCCCATGACAGGGGGTGGGTATGGATAATTGTTGAGATCTTTTTCAACCCAAACCATTCCATGAGTCTATGATTCATGATTTTGGACATGGATAGCGCTAGTAGATTGATGTTCCTGAGGTTTAGATGCCCATCACGCCTGATGAGGAGCTCAATCCACCTGTCCAAACCCAGCATTTCAGTTTACTAATATCAGCCTTTACAGAAGGTGAGAGAGCAGTAAACTGTTGACACATTAAGCAAGCAGGCAGGAGACTGTCTATACATGAGGCGAACAAACAGCAAACTTCTGTTATACCAAGAGAGCTAGCAGTAAACATTTCCATACATTCCAAACGTTCCAAATGTTCCCATCAAGTCAGCCAGCCAATGATCCCTGTGGACATGACAACTGCCACTCCCAAAACTTTCCCTAAACAGGTCTCCAACCAGCCATGCATAGCTGTGCTGCTAAAATCTACAGAGTGACAGAATTTTTGCTGTGCTGTGCTGTCCTTCACTGTCCGGGCTATTCCTGCAAGTCTGCTCGTGCTCCCCTAGACACCCCCACCACTCCCCCCTACCTCTGCTACTGCTGCTGTGGCCCTGCTCCCCCCTTGGCTTGCTTGACTGCTCTCAAAGGGACCAGAGAAAGATCCATCACCCTCAACACAGACCTTCCCCATCGCACCTGTGGACCTATGTTGGTGATAACCCATTTCCTGCACTTCTCATAGTTATTCTGGGCATTTTTCCTATTTTTCTATTTTCTCTCTTTCTTTCTTCTCTTCTATAAGAAAACAAAGTTGTATTATCACTTTGGATCCCCACATTTAATGTCGTTTGTGTTTTAATGTCACTTTCAGGTATGTTCATCACCTAGTCCCTTTCTGCAGTTGTACATTGAGGCAAACTTGCCTCTCCTCCCCTTAACTAGATCAGAACAGCTCGCACCAAGAAATGTGCTGGGAGAGTTTTTGCTGACCTTGCTCTTCTTGATATTTGAAAACTTCCATTTGCACCAAAAGAAGGCACTACTAACTGTCCTCTTAACAAGCTGGAGACCGCACACGTACCCAGACCATCAGTTCTTCAACACTTTCGTTCTTGTGGAGTCCAGATTGCAGTGATCTGTTGGAAAGCATTGACACAGAAGTACGAGCGCAGCAACTGCTTCTGCCCTGAGCATTACCTTGGAAGCCCTCCCTTGCCTGGTATCACCTTGCTCACCTCCTCCACCCAGAATTCAAGACCTCTTGTCTCCTGGCACTTCCTGCATTTTCCTTGACCCACCTGCTCCTCCTAGGACTCTCAAGGCTTTCGCCTATCACCAGTATATCAGGAGCACGTGTGAGGCAGCCCCGGAGAGCTCATGTCCAGCCAGACCCATCTGTCCTGTCAGCTTTTTCCTGGGACCAGTGTTTGAATATATTGAATTTTGGACAGGCAATCCACATTTCACCCTAGGGCTCCGGGACTAGAAGGACACTTCTTTTACAAATGATGGCAAGCAGGTAGCCCAAGTGTTTTAGGCACCAATTAGAGACACCCCAGGTGAGACAGAGGATGGGCAGATTTGTCTGTCCTTGCCACTTTTGTCTCCCAGCAATCCTTGAATGTAAATCTCACCTGCCTTGCCCTGTCTTCCCCTGGCCATGCAACAATTTCCTTGCCTTGCCCTCCTAACCCTCCCTAGCCTTGCATTCCCTTGCATTGTTCATGCTCACACTTGACCTGCCTGCAGCTTTCCTCCAGGGCCTTGCCTTGCCTGGCCCATCCTGTTTCTGCCTGGCCTACTCATCTCTGGACTTATCCTTCCTATGCCCAGCCTTGCCTAGAACTTCTGGGCCTTCTCTCACCTATCACTCCATCTGCTTTCCTCTCACTGTTCTGCCTTGCCAGCCTCTCCCTTGACTTGCCTACAGCTGCCTACACGTGGTTTGCATTGCCTTGCCTCCATGGAGGACAAGACAAAGAGTGGTGGGCAAGACAAAGAGTGGTGGGCAAGAGAAAGCAAAGCAAGGAAGTTGTAAGTAGGGCCAGGCAAGGCAGACATAGGCAAGCAAAGCAAAGCAAGGGTAGGCTAGGAAAAACTAGGAATGGTACTGAAGACAAGGAAAGGAAGGCCAACTGACTTGAAGTGTTCTTCCTTGGGAAGCAAAGAACACAGTACCAGTGTTGGTGGATCAGATGTTAAGGTACCAAGGCAGGAAATAGTCCAGCAAGACATTTCTGTCCGGACCCCTTCTTTGTAGGAGCAATTGTTGGACATATTCAATACCAGAGATGGTATGCAACTTTGGCTGGGTAAGATCCTGAAGAATGGCAGTGCATTTTCATGGGATGGAGAGCACATAGCCCTGGTGTTGGAGGTGAAGATAAGAAGCTGCCTCATGAAGATCATGGGTGGCAGCAATTTTCTGTCCTGGTATATTAGGTTTGGAAGCACTGCTTCAGTTCATACAATTATGGAGATGGCATCCATCTTTGGAAGGTGGTCTCCTGAAAGATTCAATCTAGCAAGTGGTTTCCCCTTTTCAGAGCTGGCCTTCTGAAATTCTGGCAGCACACTTCTTCTGGATAAGGAAAGCAGCTCTGCTCAGTCTTGGTGTACAGCTACTCTAGTGTCTCAGGCAGATAATGCCCAACAACTGTTCCAGCACCTTTGTATGGATCCATCTCTGCATGTTTTGTATTTTGGAGGAGGGATTACCATTTCTTTTGAAATGGGCTTCTAGTTCCTCTCTTTGGCAAAGAAAGCAAGTTTGGATCCATACATTAGTGAATTCACTTGGTGAATTTAAAAGCTTTTGCCAAAAGGCAGTTTTCTGGATTACAGCTGTTGAACAATCAGTGAGAATGCCAAGTTTTTGAGCTTTGTACATTTAGTGTGTGAGCAGTCTCTGGTGTTGTTCCATTTAGATACTGACTGTGAGACAGAAGGCTTAGGATGGTACCTAGAGCTGAGAAGGAAAGTGCCCATAGCAGGGTGTGTGCTCGGAGTTTCATGGGTTCAGCTGAAATTGTAGGCAGCTAGAGCCTTCTCAGCTGGCACTTTATGAACTCTGTTTTCACCAGATGTTTTCAGGTTTGTAGCAGGACTCTGCAAGATTGAAAAGCTTTGTTAGAGGACAGGAATTCGTGTTGTGCTTTGAATGTGGTGCAAAGAAGAGCATGCACTTGGGAAGGGGAAGATCAGCAAAATCTTTTGTGCTGGCGCTGTAGACGTGAGAGCAGGCACTTGTCCAGCCTGGCTCTGCACTTGGGGTGGTTGCAAGCTGGGCTCGGAGCGTTTCATTCTTCTGCAAGTCGACATCACCATCGTGTGGTTGTTCTGATGAGCGCTGACGTAGGAGGAAAGGAAGAGAAACTGTTTCATTGTTGGCTGTGCAGTTTATAGGCTGCAAAACAAAAGTGAATTCTAGTGCAGCCTCTTTCTGCTAGAACCTGTTCTGTAGAATCAGCTGCTGAATGTTCTTAGTTTTGTTACTAGACTCTGTGAGACTGAAAGTGCATAAGGGTCCAGAGAGCGGAGTGCACCTGTGTGTGCTGCATTTCATAAGTTGCAAAAGGAACGTGAAGGCCAGCTCTGACTTTTTGTTCTAGGGCCTCTGGACAGAGATCAGTTGCTGGACATAGTCAGTTTTGAAGCTGGGTTTGGCAAGAATGAAAGAATGTGATGATACATGCAGCAGATGGTAAAGTGCATCACTCCACGGGGTGTGTTGCATTTCACATGGTGCGGGTTAAACACGGAGACAGCAGTTTGCTGAGCGAGCACCTTTTTTGACCAATATTTATACATGATACAGTTAGTTTAGGTTCAGGAGCTCTGCATGATTTAAAGAATAAAGAAAGTGATAGGACAAAGTGTGAAAGAAGCTCATAGCCCCAGTTTGCATGGTGATGCTGATGTCCTTCAAAGTGAATGTGAAACTCAGCAGCCATTTACTCTTCCTTTGTTTCCAGATAAAGATTATCAATCTGGGCTCAGTGAGAGAGGAAAAATGTAAAGGTGTATGCAGCTGAAATAAAAAAACATGTTGTACAGCTTAAAGCTGCATCGGAGAAGTGATACCCAGCACTGCCTTTTTTTAAGGCAGCGGACCCTCAATGTCTCTCTGTGACACTGAAGTTATAGGATGCAATATCCAGCTTCAAGGACTGATGTTTTGATAGATAATATTTGGTCTAAGAATCTGAGGATAGAGCTAGTCTGGTGTTAATGTGATTTTTGTCCTTTCTGTGATGCTGTAAGACCTGTTTTTCTTTCCATAGTGTCATCAGAAGCATCTTGACACTGTTGCTGCTAAGTTTTGCCATTTTCATAACTGAAAAGGCTGTTTGAGTAATTTTGTATGGAAAATCACCTATGAAAACCCAGTGTCCATAAAGGAGACAGAGGACTCCTGCAACTTTATTCAAGTAACAGGAGAGACCCCTGTGGCACACCCCCAACAGGGTTTTCTCTCTTGGGGTTTCGAGGGTGCAGCCTCCTTTTATCCCAAACTCCCTCTTCCTTTCCCCATTGCTGAGGTGCTCAGAGGGTGCAGCCTTCCCAAACCACCTACCCCATATTCCCTCTTGAACCTGGCATTTTCCCCCAAAGTTCAGAAACTCAGGCTTGTGCAGACCCTTGTCTGTTTCAGGAGTCAGACTGTCTGGGTTCCGTAACAAACCTGTGGAGTGAAGTTGGTAGATGCATTAGCACCCATTTCAAAGATGTTAACACCCACACCTTCATTCGAGAATTGTTTAAAACACATTTTTGCTAAAAAATTTAATTCAGAAAACAAGACACCATAGCTTATTAACAAACAATGAAACCAACTTTCCTGGACATTGTAGTCTGGCTTAGAAATATTTTATTATATATATTTAATGCTTTGAAGTACTAAGTGTTGCAAAACTACTAAACCAGTATGAACTTCATTCAGTTACTTCACAACTTCCTCTTCTGGAACAACTTCCAAAAGCATCTGGAGGTGCATAGTGATGGGGGCTGAGGAAAAGAGTTATTGTTAGTGGCCTTATAAATAAACAATATTTCAATTTAAACTATTTTTCTAAGTGAGAAAACCATCCTCCTGCATAGTTGGGTTTTTTTATGTGTATTCCTATTTCAAAATGAAAAATAAAGGGTGGGAATAAACAGTCTTAAGATCCAAAATACAGCATTCCACATTTCCAAACTTACACTAGAGTACAATGCTTCCAATGACATTATTACATTATAATTAATAGTCCTGGGGACAAGTGAGACAGATGATACCTGTGTATCCTGTTTTACCTGAGATAATACCAGGGCTTCTCTAGGAACTATGCAATCAATTCATAAATGGTCATGCTGGGTTCAGCCCTGGGACTATTTTTTTTTCTTTTAATGCTATTAACATTTTCTTTAGTAAGGATAGTAATATTAATAATCAGACCTAAAAGCCCAGTGTTTGGTGGCATAAGAATTTATGTCTGCTAATCTTTAGTTAATCGCTAAAGCAATGTTTTGAAATACAGATAATTGAAAAACTAACTTAACAGATTAATTAGTGCTGTTTCTTTGTGCTACTACAGTGATGCTTTTTGTGAATTAAGTTGAATTTTTCCTCAAGTCAGACATTACTTGTTTTCAAGAGGACAGAGTAAAATACAGTCTTCAGTAAAGCCCACCACATGCTAGGGAAATTGCTTCCCTCCACATTCTGCTCACATGCTTTAGAAGAGATTGACCAGACAGTGAGCTCTATTATACTAATTAATCTCAAGTTTAGCAAATGTTCATTGAGTTTGGAGGTGGCTATCTGAGGTATACTTACTTAATATTTTCTGAGGCCAGTTGAACTTTAAATGAACAAAAAGTGCATAAACTATAAGTCCACTAAGTATAAATAAAATACAGTACAAATAGGCCAGTTCAGGTGCAGTGATGATTGGTGCCAATACCAGCACAACTGAGACCAGTGTCACTACGACAGGAATGATGATTGGTACCTGCAAGATAGAAAGAATAAAATCACTTCTACATTCTTTAGCTGTTCTTGCAGAAGCTGCATGTATGAAAGAATATTTTGACTGCCTTATGCATTTTTTGTTCTAAAGTTTTCTAGAATCAGATGGGGCAATTGAAGGAGTAGGGAAAACTCTTCTACCAAATTATTCACTAAGATGCCTTAATGAATATTTCAAATTCCAGTGTACAAGTTTGCATTTTAATAAATGTGGGAACTGACTTACATGCAATAACCTGGGGTCTTATTTCAGATATTCTTTCAGTGTCAGTCTGCTGACAACAATTACCCATCTCTGAAAATTTGGCTTGTGACCTGTTGTCTGTGCAAGTGAAAATCAACATTCTGTAATCTTTTCCCAGTCCTTATGAGCTTAGTCCTAGTGTAGAACAGCCATTAAATGATTAGAATTTAATTTAGAATTTAAATTTATTTATTATTATTTAAATTTATTCTTATTTAAATTAATTATAATTTAATTTAATAATTAGATTTCAGGTGAGTAAAAAAACAAGGATACTGCCCAAGGATGCTGTTTAAATATCAATATACTTAGTGTGAATTCATGCTACAGTATCTATGGAATGGAGGAAAAGTCACACAGAACTTACCCTGATAGGTCTCCTGAATTCCTTCCTTGTAAACCTCATAACAATTAGTGCAAGTACAGTTAAACCATAAAATATCCAGACTGCAAAACTGAAGTAATTTATGAGTGAGTCAATGTCACCAGGAATAATATAAATAACAGCAATGGCCCCCTAAAAATGAAAACAAAAATTAGTGTAGTCTATTATAGAAAAAGGCTGAATTTTACTTCTGTTTCCATACAGCTGCATGTGTAGTGTTCCACAGTATGAACTGTGAATGCTTTTGCTTAAATAATTAGGTGTAAGATATTGCAGCTCCATTAAAGACTGTAACTGCATCCTGCCAATATGTGGTTATTTTGTGTACAATCTTAATTCCATTTTAAGTCAAAATGGTTATAATTTTTATTAATTATTCTGGGGGGTTTTTGTTTGTTTTATACTCTGTTTTTATTTGTTTATTTTTGACTGAATATCTTGAAGATACAAAATATATTTTTATGTTTTTAATGTTACTGGGATTGAAAGGAATGAGAAGGAGGTGCCTTTACAAACAAACTGTGGGCCTGATGGCAGATAAGGCCAAATACAGACTGAAAGAAGCAATGGGGGAACCATAAATTCCATATGAATTCCACAATTGACACAGACTGTGACTCACTCAAGACTGTGCTACATCTCTGGATTTAGAGAAAAAGAACAGAGACACAAGGAAAAAATAGGGGGGGGCACACATTAGAAAGGAGGTCTGTATTAGGCATTTCGGGAAGTCTGTACCTCTCAAGTACCTCAGCCAGTGGAGAGAGGGAAATGTGACTGGGAATTTAGGAAAAAAGGAGTCTGTGTCCTCCTAAAATTTGAAAGACCCCAGGGAAAATGCCCCATGGCCTCTCCCTTTATTTGAATAAAGCTACAGGACTCCGCTGTCTCCTTTTTGGACGTAAACTTCTAGTGTTTGTGGATTAATTTTCTTGGCAGGATTGTATATATCTTGTTTTGCCTTGAAGAGAAATTGGTAAAATAAAAATAACAACATATTCTACATTTATTCTTAAATATATTTACTGACTGTTTTTTGGGTTTTTTTTTTTTTTTTTTTTGCATGT
>VXBU01006186.1:283228-330110 GCA_013400315.1 Bombycilla garrulus
AAATTTTCTACATGGAGGAAACAGGATAGTGATAACTTGCTTGCAAGTATCCTGTGAAAGGATTCCCTAATACTAACCATTCATTTAAGTTTTTGTTTTCATGCCATTAAATAATTTTTTAAAATCCAGTTCTGGAATGAATATGTTCAAATTAGAGAAGTTGGGAGGTTTATGTAGTCTTTATTCCAAAATATATTTAACAATTTTCTTGTCTGGATAGTTAAAGCTATATGTCAAAACTGCTTGTAAGAAGCTGTGAAAGTATGTATTACTGGAGAATTTTTGGTGATAGGCGATAACTTTTCTGTACTTAGAATATATACTTACATAAAACATGATAGCAGGTGCTGGTGTTAAGTGCTTAACACTGATGTAAGATAGTAACTTTAGCATGTGCCCTTCACGACCTGCAACATACACAAGTCTGACAAAACAAAAACGAGGCAACATAGTTAGTGTGGCACCTAGACTTTAAATGGTGTTACTAAAAATAGATATCCAACTCACTTCATCAGTATTTTCTTTAATATGCATTGGAATTTAAAGAGTATTGTAGCAGTCTAAAATGAGGGAAATTAAATAACCAGTATTAAAGCAATGAGCTAAAACAAATTTTGAACCAGTACTAAAAAAGTACACTTGAAACTAATTTCTCAATCATTGTTTTGCACATATAATTGATAATTATTTTTGGAAATGTTGCCTACTATGTCCCTTTTAATTAAATATTTTCTTTTTCTGTGTTTCATAGCAAAAAGCCATATTGACAACCTTTTGTCAAAAAATGGCCTTTACAGCCGCATTGTATTCAGATGTTTTTGAAATTTTAAAATATTTTAAACAGCAAATGGAAGCACTGAACAACTGTTAGAAAGGAATAGCTTCTCAGTGTCTTTTGCTGGTGTAGTCATGTTTTAACTGGTAACTTTTAACTGGTTAATTCTCAGCTTTAAAATTGATGAGAGATGAAAAAATCTTTTGTGCTATAGTGGTATACCTTCATTGAATTAAGAAGAGACCGTGTTTTCTAATTTTTCAAACCTGAATAGCTACTGTTTATTTTTGAAAATAAACAATTTAATTTTAAATTACATTTTGTATAATGTGGATCAGAAGAATGTCCTTATGTCTGTAGCTAAATGTATATAAATTCTTCCATCCTTCAAAAGCTTTCATTTGCAGATATTTAAAATGGGGACTTACCTGCCTGCAGTAAAACAGGTGCCATTGGCAGATCCAAGTGTTGAAAATGCCACAAACAGAGGAACTATCCATGACGCTGGATAAAGGACTCTATCTCCAAATGTCTGGGATATGGGATTAAAATTAATCATATACCATTCAGTATATTTAGTACTATCAGAGCATCTTTGTAGGTAAAGTAAATGGGTATCTGAGCTAAGTTACCAACAAAACCATGTTGTATAATTTGTGTAGTTATTAAACAATGCTCTGCCAAATAAAGACCTAGATTAATTCATTGACCACTATAAAATGGAGTGGAGTATTACTGTCGCAATATTTAAGATGCAACATCTGTAGGAATCATTGGAAGACAGATGTAAAAACTACATGGAAATTAAATTATGTTGAAGACACCTGGTTTGGGATGTGTCTGCAAAGACAGAAGGAAGGAAGAGGGCATTGCTGCAGAGCACTGGCCATACAAAAACTGATTTCAGCCTCTCTAGAAGGAGTAACATTAGCAATGACAGCACGACAGCCTGAGCCTGGGGGCAAACAAGTACGGGACAAACTCCCCCTGGCCTTTCACTACTTTTGAGTTTTCACCTGTGGTGTGGTATGTTAGCTGCTGCTGTAGATCTCATGTAAGTATATTGACCAACAGCAAATAAATTTGAATTTAAATGTTTTTGATAGGTAGATTTAGGTTTTCAGTTGATTTGTTGTGGGTTTTTTAGTAAGTCAAGCATAAAGAGCTTTGGTTTTGCACAAGTCTGACATCAGTGATGTTTCTTTGTCCAGAAGTAGGACACTCAAAGGGTATTTACGTAAGACCTCTCTGCACAAGTGCACTCCTTTTGTTTTGCTGCCTCTGCTCAGTGCCAGTTCTGAGATTTTGTTAACTTAGTCTGATCAGTTCGGTGCTAGTTGATGTGCGTTATTCAGATTATAAGTTTAAAGGTGTATTGAAGAGGACTAGTTCTTATACAAGATTTAACTTCATACATTCTTTGCTGTACTTTCTGGTGCAGACAATCTGCTGAAATGCACAGAAGATCTAAATTTTAAAAGCTTTTATGTTAAAAACAATTTTAAGCATTTCAACATTACTGTACTTCTTCACTGTGCTAGACTACATATTTAAATGCTTGTCAAAGTGTCAACATTGTCAAATGTTTGCTTTCCCCAAAACCTAGCATTAAGAAATGCTAGGTAAGGCTAACCTCAACACTTGTTTCAGAGACACAGAAAACTTACTGAGTTGAACTGAAGGGGTAAATGTATTTTTTATGGTTTCAGAAACTCACATAATTTCCAATTTTACCTGTAAGAGCATGTCTTGCAAAAATATAAAATTCATATCTTTCAAATTTGTTAAGGAAAAAGTCCAAAAATAATAAGGTGGAAGTGAATGATGAACTATTTGCTGTTATCTCCATAACAACAAACTTTGATCTACTGTCATTTGGCAGGAGCTTCTTTCTCAGAAATACTGGAAACACTGAAATTGCAAAGCAACTGTCAGATGTTATTTCTCTTTCCATCTCTTTGATGCCTATGGAATGCAGTCACCCTCTGACCTGCAGTGTTTACAAGATGTTTGCTGCAGACTGCATTACTTTTGCTTCCCTCTTCTATTCCCATTTGGATATGACAGAACTACTCTTTAAACTAGGCATTACTGATATTTTAGATTAAGAAATGATAGCAGATAATGGGGGCCTTCTTCAGATGTTCTATTACAAAATTAAGTAGCTTACCACAGCAACTGCCTGGGATTGCAGAAGTTCTGTTGAGGTCATTACGGTGAAATAGGCAACGTTTATCAAAACATAACAAACCGTAACGAAGGGGATTCCAATAATTATAGACAGTGGTAGATTTCTAAAGAATGGAAAAGTAAGACCCCATCAGCATTGCTGTATCACTGGTACAGTTGTCATAGTAAACTGTGGATTCTTACTTTCCCTAATATGCTCTTTAGGTGTATTTACTTTTTTTTTACTGTAGAGCTATGGAAATCAGGATTGTAAAAAATTAAAAATACAAATTATGTAAAGATTCAAAGCCTGTAATACAGGCTAATTACCTTTGTCTGTTAGTGCTCAAATCTTAAATAATAGAATATTAGTGCTTTTAAGAAACTAACCAAAATATATGCTTGCTTATAGAAAAATATATAGTGTTTGATTTCTTGCCAGTAAAAACACTACTTTCTTATATGGTTTTTACCTGTAAGGATTTTTAAGTTCTTCTGTGATGTAATTGAGTTGATTCCTGGAAGAAAAAAACATTAATAGAGTATTTTAGCAGTCAGATGTTTAAATACGACTATACTGTGAGGAGAGGTGTTATTTCTTGTGTTATTGTTTTTAATCTTTTCAGTTAAAAAAAAAAACTTAAAAAAAATGTAAAAATCAATCTTTCAAGTGGGAAGACTGCAGGACAAAACTTATGTGAGCATCTTTTCCAAAAGTCAGCTTCTTGATTCACCATCTCTTTCTGCATTATCTCTAGTACCTCTGAGACTCTAAATCTTGGATAAAATATCCCAGAATAATCAAACAAAAATTTGGCAGACATCTTAGATTTACAAGATTGCCTTTCAACTTCAAGCTCTGCAGTATCTGAGTCTTTTCATGCAAAAGCACAAGCGTGCTGAGGGTAAAGACTAAAGCAAGTCTGCTGGTGTTTCACAGTGGTTCTGAAAGTCATATTGTCTTTAGAAAACAGGCATGAAAATCTTTTTAAGGATTATACCCATCAATTTTCAAATACCCATTTTTGCTAGAGCATGTAGACCAATTGAAACAAGGTTTTTATATTCATCCACTCTGAAAATCTGAAGAATTAGTATTTACAGTTAAAAGGCAAATTTTCAAGTGTTAGTGCCTGGTGGTTACATACACAAATAATTATTTAGGATTAGGGATCAGCTTCTTTGCCCTCTCAAAAAGTCCATATGAATGCCTGAATTAGCAAATTTGCATGCCTGAGTTGAGACACTCAAGCTTTGTAACAGAACCTAAAAGAATAATCTATTTAAAACAAATTCAGTTTCAAATTTTTTAAATGGGAATTGCTGTGTGGTAGATCATTATTATAGTCTTACTTGTTTCCCAAGTACAGACCTATATGCAGACTTTTGCAGTTTGTACATTTAAGGATAACAATGATTTGTGCCAACAGAACGCTATGCCAACTGACATTCCCTAAGAAAAAGCCTGCAAGTTGAACCTTATAATTTCTGACACAATGTTCCTTTTAATGATCTCCTGTACTAATCAAACATCACTAAATTTTTCACAAGAAATGGAATTTGATGGGTTAACCTGCAGGGGAAGCTACTTTGTCTAACACAAGGGAATGAAACTGTGTTATATTCTCCTCATTACTACAGCATCTAAGCACCTTCAGCAGCAAAGCAGTAGTAGTAGTAGTTCTTTTGGGATCTAATCTGTCTTCTTTCCCTAATAAACAGGAACTAAAAGAAGGTGGAGTTCTGGGGTTTTCTTAACCAAACTAGTGTTCTTTTTCCAGAATTCATCAAGACATTCTTGTCTTGATTCATAACAAGTCAGTTGTTAACTTCTTCAGAGAGTTCTACAGGGAGAGAGTGCACCAGTTAAAGGCTGTTAAACTGTAACAGTTAAGGCTAATAAAGATTCCTTACCATCCATCATATGCCCAGAGTCCATTATAAAACGCCAAACTGATAGAGCCAACAGCAATTTTACTGCCCTTGAAAGAATCTTTGAAATTATCAGTTTTTCCTGTAAATAAGAGGAAGATAACTGATCAGTGTTGAAATTGATCCTTGTAATCCCCACCAGATGAAAAAGCATTCCAACAGATGTCTCATGTTTTGGAACTTTTCACTTATAGAATTAATTAATGCCCTTTTGTATTAATTGATCTGTAGTGCAGAATCTTCCACCCATCCTCCATTGCTAAAAGAAAATACCATAGTTTCCAAGACATGCAGGACTAAAACCCTGAATGAAGAGAAGGCTGTGCCTTCCTACTGTGTCACTTCTGTCAGTGGGGAATTTTTTAATGATCATAACAAAAGCTAAAATAATTTTTTTCAAAAAACATATATTTTATTACCTTGTGCAAGAAGAACAATTCCACTTACAATAATGATTGTGACAATGACCATTTTAGCAGCTGTGAGAAAATTCTGGAGGTAACTTCCCAACTTCACACTCAATGAATTCACAATTGTAATTACCACTAAAAGAGATCAAATTAAAAATTTTGTCATAATTTAAAGAAAAGTTGCCTATCCCCTTATTTACTGTACTGCTTTTCCATCACACTTTTTGTCTATATTATATGCAGTTTTTACTTACTGTGTTTGGATAAATTTTAAAATAATGAGGAAAAAACAGATTTATGAATGCAATTTTGATAGTACCTTTAACAAAAAATATTTTGAAGTTGCACAGCATTCTGAAAAAGAAAGAAATAGTATTTCCACACTTATTTTTTCTTCCTCTTATGCTAGAGATGTGTTCATTATACAGCTATATCTATCTTAATGGAGAATAAAAAAACCCAAGCTAGGGAAAAAATATTTTTAAACCTATCTTTTTTATGCTGTTTAATTAGTTATTGTGGGAAGCACTCACTGGACTGTGTTTTAAAGATTTCTGGTGTCTTTGTGAAGATGAACTTAAGGAAGTTTCAGGGTACTGAAGGGGACTTATTGATGGGGGCAGACGCAAGTCACTATGCAATTTTGGATCTGGTCTGTCTCAAAAAGTCTGACTCTTACCAATAGCAGCTGCTGCAAGACACTTGATGACAACTTGGGGTGGATCACAACCTGGATAAAAAGGAGCTGATGCATATTCTGCAAAGCTGAGACAGATGATTGCAAATGAAGTCGGTTTTGTGACCAGTAAGCTTGTCCAAGAAAATAAAAATGCTGGAATTGGGCCAAATGCCTCCATAAGGTAAGAATATTCTCCTCCAGACTTTGTGATCATTGTACCAAGCTCAGCAAAACACAGTGCACCTGAAAAACAAGAAAAGCAGGTTTAGTTCATACACTTTTGAACCTGGGGCTGCTTGAACAAATGATCACTTTTTAATAGGTAGAAAAGTTAAGGAAGTTGATCTCTACAGTGCATCATTACTCCCTCCATGATTCTGTATATTTTACTGTATATGCAAAATGAAATTTTAGTTGCTTGCAAACAATTGAAAAAATACCCTGAAATTATTTAGATGCTGCCTAAAAATTACTACCATTGATATTTAAGACTTCACCAAAACCAGTACAAACAAACATTTTGATTTCATTTGATTTCTGTTTAAGAAATGAACACTATAAGAAGCATGTAAGTGAGAACTGCACTGATTGACATACCTTTTGGAAACTTGAAAAAACAAGACTTTCTGCACAATTTTGAGATAAAATGTCTGCTAAACTCAAGATTAAAGCACAGTGGTCCTTCCAATTGCTGCATGTGGCATCTTGAATTAAAGTTTTTCTTGTATGCTGCACCACTTGATACAATGCTCAAAAATTTCGTTGTTTTAGTTCCTCAAATATTTTGAGGTGTTTATTGCTAAACTTTCAGATAATAGAATTACAGAAGTAGAAAGCTAGCAGAAAGTACCTAGTTCCCACCAGTAAATTTCACATATTGTCACCTATTCAATAGAAGATTATTCTTATTGTGGTCAGTGGATGAAGCAGGAAAAACTAACATTTTCTTTCAAAATAAATAGAGTGTGATATTACAAATTTACAACTTAATTTTTCTTCTATAAACACCATATTTTAAACTTATGATTGAGCAGTGCCATGCATATATACAGCAGGATTTAGTTGATTTTGGTCTAGGTGCTATTAGCTAAATTGTGAAATGAGAGCAGTATGTAGAAACAGCAAATATAAAGATTTAAGGCAAAGATTCAGATTCTTTGTTGAGTCCTTTACCTAATGTTGCCAGAACTCCACAGGCTGCCCAGATGATTAAACATGGACCCACAGCTTCAACATTGGCAAGCACTGATTTTGGAGAAACGAAGATACCTGAGCCAATAATTGTACCAACAATCATACAGATTCCACTAATGAGGCCCACCTTGAAATAAAATGAGATGTTTTTGTGAGCAATTTCTAGTAATTCACCAATTATTTCTCAATATCATAGAACTACCAATATATTTTATTTCTTTTCATGGTTTCATCCTGTTGTTTTTACACTCCCTGATAACGAGGAGTCAGTAAATTGGATTCTGGTTTTTGTCACTGTTATCATTCAGATGAGATAGTCCACAAAATGTGAGGAACTATCTAATTATCTTACACTATTCTCTGAGTTAGTTACATGAATAAAAACATTTTAATATCAGATAGTCTCTATTTTAGTATTATGCTACGGCTTAAGATATAATATATACTTATCACTCTATTATTTACATAAGCTATACGGTGCATACATAAGATGACAGATTATACCATACGAAAAAGCAGTTAAAAAGAATTACAAATTTTACTACATCAGAATATTTGTGATCAATAAAAACTTGCAAAAGCTAATACATAAATGCAAAAGTCAATACCTACATTTGTAATTTATAACACTGATTCATATGCACAAATATCCCTTTCTGCTTCCCTCTGCCAACCCCTCACACACAGACCAAAGGGGGAAAAGAAAAAGGTTTGCCTGCTTTTGTAGGTTCATCGTTTGGGGTTCATGACTCTGAATGGACTGTCTGTCCTCTCTTCCTTTCTCCTCTCCTTTTCTTTTCTTCAAGCTTTCTTTGCCCATTTGTTTTTCTTGTTGAAATTTCTAAGGAAATAAAACCAAAACCTTACTCTAGCATATTACTGTTGCTTGACTTTTGTTGATATATGTGGGTACAAAATAGTATAGGTAAATATAACCAGAAAACAAACACATGCATGCACTTGCTCACAGGCAAAGGACTTCCATCGAACTACGTACTCAGGGAAGGAAACGAATAGGAGTCATGTTGACTTCACCTCATCCGTCTGACTTGCTGAGGATTTTCCTTATACTCACCTGGTAATTGAATGTTGTGTCTTCTGTCCCAGATTACATTCAGTTTCGAGGATGTCCTTACTAGAGCAATCAGTCTTTTATAGCCAGTCCTTCCTCTGAACTCCACCAAAGGTCCGGACAGATTTAATCTTCCTCCCAAAAGCTAGTCTGTTTTCTTTTTATCTAGGAGACCTCCTTCCCATTCTTCATTAAATTCGGCCTTGCCTCAGCTCCTTGGAGATGGAAGCATCTGCTAAACAGAGTGTGGGTTACTATACTTATCTATTTAGCAGCTCTTTGCCTCAGGAAGAGCCACCAATCTTCTCTGTGTTGATTCAGGGTGAATGTCTTCCACACAATGTTTTGTCCTTTTTAGAACTGGAATGTGAAGCATTTGTTTTCAAATTTAAATTTAGACTTACGATTTTTTTTTCGGTGAGGATTTTGCTTGTTTCCCCTAGTACTGGTCTAAAATACAGTCTGAGACAGTGAATGAAATTGATCGGGCTGGGACCTGAGTCTCTAAATTCAGTCAATTCAGTCTCTAGATTCAGTCAAAATTCTCTTCTCCTCTAAGACTCTACAACTAAAATTACTTGAATTTCAATGCTGAAGATCCTTATGCTTTTGTACAGATGGTAACTCTGGAAGGCATCATGTTTAGGCAACATAAGTTGGGGGTTTTTTGTAAATTAAGCAGTAACTGGCTACAAACACTGCAGCATTTTAAATTGACAGAACACCTATCTCAGTATTGTTGGTCTCCAAAAATATTTAGGCTATAAAGACATCAAGTTTATCTTTTGAATTAAAGACTTTTTTAAAGAATCATAATGAATCCAACTTTTAAGATTAAACCTATGATGAGAAACTGCACACAGAAAGAACGCAGGACTTGGGTGACTGAACTGCATTGTAACTTTGTGTCCAACGTATCTCTTTTAAAGTCATGTACTTTGACTGCTTCAATCGTTACCTTTAGCAATTCTTGCTTTCACTTACCTTATTTATTTATATTTGTTTGGTGTTAATCGGGTCCAGGAATCCTTGTCAAGTGTATTTCTCCTGTTATATCCCCCAGCCAGTTACAAGCAAGGCATGTCCATGTCTGAAACCAGAATATGTAGAAGGAGCAGCAGCTTAAGTACAGAGGTTATAAAAGGTAATCATTAAATCCATCCTCCTACAAGAAATTTTGAGTCAGGAACCACAGGTAAACTGATAGTCTAATTAGTTTATCTCTTGAAACGAGAAATCTGTCTTTGATCCATTTGTAAGAATGTTTGTCCAGTGCCTAAGTGGCCTATTACACAGTGAGAGTGAACCATAATTTGGAGAGTGTATTTTGATAATCTTTATAGCAAGCAGCTGCTAATTTAGGAATGCTTTGGAAAGATAACCTTGAAGAAATTGCCATATTATGGGTGGATTAAAACCACGTGCCTAGCCCAGATGTTATGTGAATCCTATTAAAAAGAGTTGATGTTTTTATCTTGAGAAGGTAGAGAAGCATGAGTAAAAATATTTCCTTTGTTTTTCATTAACCTGAGGCAGCTGAGTGGGCAGCTTGTTCCCTTTGCTTGCAGTTACAAATGTTTTCAATTTTTGTAAACATTTAAAGATCTTGCTTCAGTGAAAAATGCCATTCTCTGTTTCTATGAAGTTGTATATCCAGGGAAAAAAGTATAATTACCCTGAATTCTGTAATAAAGTAACTGCTTTCATTTGAGCTAGTTATCCCCAAAACACTGCCAAAAAGATCCTTAATCATGTTAATCACCTAGTTGTTTTTAGCAATGCTGTTGTACAACTCCTTTGCTGTACAACATTCAAGTCCTGACCAAAACCCTCTAAGTGCAGCTGAGTTTTTAATTTTAATTTTAATTTTATTCATAACAAATATCTACTGTTAAAAGCTGAAAGATGTTCAGTAAGGGCTCCTGATATTAACATTTAACATTTGTTGCCTAGTTGAGATAAAGGCTCATAAACATGCAGTACAGGGCTGGAAACAAGAACAAATTGTTGAGCCTGAGTATCAATAATACTATCCTAAGCACGATTTGACAATTATTTTCCTCACTTTTTAAAAAACTTTTTAAGCATGCAGGATTGATCAACAGGAATTCCCTCTGCAGTGATGATGTAAATCTGTGACTAAAAATAGACTCTTAAGAACATGTGAAATGCTTGCTAGTTTATATTTGCCATGTTTTCTGATGGTCGAGCCTGACTGTGCTAAGAATGTTTGTCTCCGGGACTGAGGTTGCAAAGTAATGTCCGTACAGAAAACAAAATCATAACTGTACTTTTTTTAGTCACTGGCTTTTTCCTCTCTTTGTTTTTCTTGTTTAATTCTTGCAGAAATAGGGTAAAGATACAAGAGAAGCTCATCCATTTTAATAATTTGTTATTTTAAAATTAGCACAGTAATTATGGCCAGACAAAAGTTGGGGGTTTTTTTGCGTATAGATAAAGAAAATAAAGCATGTTAAAATTATAGTCTTGCTACAACCATATGAAAAGGCAGGTATGAATAATTTATTCCTTTTTCTGCAAGTCTTACAAGGACTTTTAAAATATTTTTCATGGTAATGGTNNGGTGTATGACTAAATTAACCAATGTTTTCACATCCTTCAATTTTGCATGCCTCATATGGGATCAGACATCATAATGTACTTCTGTGTCCCTTATTCTGATAATTTTGAAATGAAGGTTTAAAATCGTATCATACCTGTGTTGTTCCTGAAATGCCACATAGACTACTGAAATAGCTAACATGAAAAGAAAAAAATAGAAGAGGAGGGGGGGTCATGTTATGGGGCTAACATTGTCCCTTGAAATTAAGCAGGCACGTCTTTCACATCATATCTACTCTGGAACTTACAGACCAACAAAAAAAAAAAAAAAAAAAAGACCAACCCACATAATTTTGATGAAAAAATAATGGGGTATATAATCTCTAATTATTCTATTAAGTAAGGTTTGGCTGAGGAATTTTTCTTAGATTTAGTATAGCTAATCTTTGATTTTTTTTTCTGCATATGCATGTGTCAGTTGTCTTTTCTTTCTCCTTCAGATCTGTATCCCATTTTGTTTCTTCAGATCCCATAAAAGCTACTTTGAAAATACGTTGTTGAGGTTTTGCCTAAGCAACTGGTTTCTTTAGTCAACCTGAAATGTCTATTTGGAGAGGTCCCACCTGTTCAAAAGGTCTCTTAAGTCTCTGCAGTGATTTGACCTTAACTAGTCTATGTTTCTTTATAAAATAGAAAAGTACATTCATTTATTATCTCTTTTTTTTTTAGAGATTACTCTTCTTGGGATGCTGTAAACCTATGAAAAGATTTTTAATTTTACCAGCAATTCTTCTTTTCCTCAGCGACTGAAGGAAAAACTAATCATTGATTTCAAGGATTCTAATATTATTTTCTTCATAGACAAGAGAAATTACATTTTACAGCCGTGGGAAAAGAATTCTTCCCTCTTAAATAGGTACACAGATGGACTCATGAATGAGTTCAAATTCCAAGGGACCACAGAGGTAAACACTTTGAGGGCTGGTCCTATTTAAACACTGTAGTTTGAACCTTTTCAAATGCTATTTACCAATTAAATCATAAAAAGTAATTTTCAACTTGAATTCAGGAAATAGCAAGGGCACAGTATAAAAATACACCCTTTATTAGGGTTGGTATTTATTGCTTACAGTAATGCATGTTCTGCTTTGACCAATACTAAATCAAGTGATAAGGATCATCCTAGCTTGCAGCTTTTAACTGTAGCTTAGCAGTATCTCAGGATACTTTCCATGCTAACCTTCCTGCTCACAGGTCATTTAATTTTAATGAGAGGACCAGTGTGCTTCCTTGTATTTGGTCTTCTTTGAATCTGACCATCAATAGATACATTTTAAGATCTGATCTCACTACTGTCATCCTTTAAATTTTTTTTCTAAGTTATTGCAGGTATTCTGCAAGTGGAATATAAAGAAATGGTAGTATTTAATAGCTATGGTGATGCTGGGTTATGCTACTGGTGCGCAAGATCTTTGCATCTTGTGGAAGTCAGCAGGAAATATTAGGTGGCTGTAGATCTTAACAGAACTACTTAATAAACTACACGTCTTAACAGAATATATGGGGTTTAAATACCCGTAGTTTTTCCCTACTTAGTTCTTGGTTACAGTGTAATTGGTCTTTCTTCTGTGACAAATAAGGCTTTTGAAAAGATATTCAGGTCTGCTAAAGGTTTTGTAGTAGACCTGCCTGAATAGCGCAGAGTCTTTAGCCCAATGAGAGATTTATTTTTGTACCATGAATTTGTTAAGCAGAGCTGTTTAGAGACTCTTAATAAACTCATAAATGCTGGGTATGTAATTCTATCCAAAAGGTCACGAAAAAATCAAGAAGTCTCTTCCTAAGGACGTTCCAAAGGAATTTTGACGGACTCTGGAGAAAATTAGTTTTAGTACGTCACACTAATTTTTTTTCAAAGATTGTGAAGTTTTTAACAGTGCTTCAAAGTCTGATCAGAATCAATAATTTTTCTGATAAGCAACCAACTCCTTATAAAAACAAAGCCTGACTTTGATCTCCTTTCTGACCCCAAAACTTGGGCTGCACTCTGCTGGCCTTCCACCAAGGACAGGTTATCAGTTAAAATTGGTTTTGGAAGACATAGCTTTCTTGTGCCCCTCTCTAGCTGAGGAAGGAAGCACTGAATATTGAAGCACTCCACTGAGGTTATGACGTTCTGTGCTACTTTTGAAGTCTCATTTTAATTTTATATTTACCAAAATCAACTATATCGGGTATAAAACAATTCTAATAGCTAAAATATATTTCTTCTTTCTATATATCATACCTGAACATGTGCTTATATAGGTATGTTGAAATAAATTTAATACAGAAGAAAATAGAACTAAAAAAAATCTGGAAGCTCACTCCCGGAGAAACCACATTTTTAAACATAAAGAAGCCTTCAAAGTCTATCTGCTTTTCTAGATTCAAGATGATTTACACCATCTTTACCATACTTATTTACACTAGATTTGCAGAGAAGGATCAATGCTTAGAACTCTCCTAAATGGAAGAGCCATGCCTGCCCAAGGAAGGACTTGTAGTCCCAAGGGAAAAGGTCTTTGAACTCCTGATGCAATGTGCCAGAGTAGTGACATGAATTTTTCATGGTGAAAAAGTCTTAGGAGGTTCTCTCTTCTGAGCTGGTGAAAGGCCATCTCCTGGCCTGAAAAACAGCATCTTTCTGGCTTGAAAACAGAGGTAGGAGAAAAGAAAACAGCTGGGTTTAAACGACTTCTTAATTGTCAGGGGAAAATTTCTAGAACGTGGTAAAAAAGATAAGGAAGCATACATCAATACCCTGTTAGTTCACATAACATTGCCACATACTTAACGTGACTGCTGAGTGTCAGACTCTCCCTGCTATTTACACAACCAAAACACAGAGTATGAAGTGCTCTGTCCTGACAATGGAGTAAGAAGCAATGCTACTATTTTAGCTGCAGTTGGAAAATGCATTGGAACTACTGAGACTTACTCCTATCAGGAAAATTAATCCACAAACACCAGCTGTTTATGTCCAAAAAGGAGACAGAGGAGTCCTGTAACTTTATTTGAATAAAGGGAGAGGCCATGGGGCATTTTCCCTGGGGTCTCAAATTTTAGGAGGACGCAGCCTCCTTTTTTCCTAATTTCCCGGTCATATTTGCCTCTCTTTCCCCACTGGCTGAGATACTTGAGAGCTACAGACCTCCCGAAACACCTAATACCTAAGATTCCCTTCTAATGTATAACCCCCCACCTTTGTCTTTTCCTTGTATCAATCAGTGGAATTCCTAAATGGAATTTATGGTTCTTCCCATTGTTTCTTTCAGTATCCAGTTTTATTTATCAGCAGACCTACAGTTTGTTTGTAAAGACAAATCTGTCTCATTCAATTTATCAATCAGTAGAATTCTTCCCATTGTTTCTTTTATCTCTCAGTATCTAGCTTTATTTACCAGCAGATCCAGTTTGTTTGTAAGGACAAGTCTCACTCCTTTCACTCCGAATTCTCCCGTGGCTGTGGTTTTGAAAAGGTGATAGCAATGTTTGCTTTTTGTATATGTAATCACAATATTTATTCCAAATTATGGCACAACTATATTCAGTCATTATGGATGGAATATGCTCTCTAAATTCATCAATGAAACTATAATGTGACTACAGTTCCACAAATCCTGAATTGTTTACTCCTTTTCTTGGTAGGAATGGAAGAATGTTTTTATGTTTTCTTGTGAAAGGAAGCTGAAACTACTTAATGGTTTCAATTTATCGACTGGAAGATCTGGAAGATACTGTAAATGGAAGGTGCAATATAACAGGGTCAGGATGCTCTGCCAGCTGTGGTCAAGGGAAAATAGCAAGCTGCTATTGTCAGGTGGGTAACGGAAAAATGATAAATTGGCATGGGTAGAGTTATTGTACTAGAATAAGACAGTAAAATCATTTCTTTAGTGTTGTATCATCTAAATTTAGCATAGTATCTATGAAACAAGGCAAAGCTATGATTTTAAAATGCTTATTAAGTTATACATCTTTAATGAAACAATAGTTGGCAGTAATGGCCCAGTAAATCCCCCTATAAAGGCATTTTTTGGTCATCCTGGATTTTCTGTAGTGTGCTAAAAACCATGCCAAGCATGGGAAAGAAACGAGAACAAGTGTGCCACCTTCATAAGACACAACAGTTAGACACAAAAAGCTTTTGTGGCTCTTCAGTTATCATGTATAGAAGACATCCTGAAAGCTTTGAATTCAGGCTTGTGAACATCAAGCAGGATTCCAGCATGTGCTCTGCTATGTGTGAAGTGATTCCTATGCAAATCTGGAGAGAAGCCAGCAGACCTTTGGCTGATTGCTGCAGGAAGTACAAGCTTTAAAGGTTTACAATATCCATATAATGTCCAGAGAGCACACTGGAGTTCACTCCACAAGTTCTTCATGAATGTGCGTGACAGAAGCTCTGCAGCCTCTGCCAGTGTCAGCATTTTGAGTTTCTTAAGGCGGTTTTACAGGTCAGATTGTGCTTTTGATGTTATTTTCTTCCGTGGACTTGACCTGATTACTAAGTGTGGTTCAAAGGTTACTAAAAGTAATTTATTTCCGTTCTTGATGTTAACAGAAGAATGATTACAAGGTGTTGGTTGTTTTCTACCTTACTTTTCCCACATATTCTGTGTTTGGATTTTTCAGTGGCTTTTTCTCCCATATACTGCCTGGAAGCAGGGCACCGCGCGGGGAGGGCGTTGCCTCAGAGACAAATGGGGCAGTTCGGAAACAAAAAAATGTAGCTGCGTGCCGCGACATTCCATTGAAACAGTCCCAGCTGGGGGCAGATTGCGGGTGATACCGAGAGAAAAAAAGGTGAAGGGTAACCCGTAGGTTTGGCTGGGTTTTGCTTGGCCCTGTTTGCGGAGCTGTTTCCCTGCCGCTCGGAGCTGAGACCGCGTGGTGCTGGAACACCGGAACCGGCTCCCACCAGGGCAGCGTGTGTTGAAGTCCGAGATCCCGGCGTCCTGCGGTTTTTCCTGCACTGCAAATCTGATTAATTATTTTTAATTTTTTTGTTTTGTTTTATTGTTTTGGTGTTTTGGTTTTTTGGGGTTTTCTNGCGGCCAGCTGCCGCCATCAGCTCCGGCCTCAACGGAGCCGCCTTTACCGCGTAAGGCGTATGGGAGCTCGCGCCACAGCGCCCCCTGCAGCGGCGGGGGATCATGGCACCTCCCTGCACCGAGCGCGCCCCTGCCGGCCGTGCCCGGAACTGCACCCCAGGGTGGAACAAGATGCTTGTAATTTAATCCATTTTATAGTTAACCAGTGTTATAGTTTTATAGTATGTTGTCCTTTAGAATGTAGCAAGCTTAGTAGAAATCGTATTCCGTGTCTGTCTACAGCCTCCAATATGCTTGCAAAGACTGCAGACACAAGTGAGAGAAATGAAAAATGCAAAAGAACTAAAATAAGAAGAGGCCTTGTGTCTCCCGGACTAGAGAAAACTACAAATCTAAACAGTTCCCAAAAGATGAAGGAAGATGTCACATGCCCAAGAAGAATATAGAGCTAGCCACCATGCAAAGTAAGGGTAGATGGAGCTGGAAAATAAATACATATAAAGTTCTATGTATATGTAACACCTTAAGAGATAAAAAGGAGGTCTGACTCCCAGGCCTTCCACGTATAACATCTTAAGAATTTTCCCTGCATATGCCCAGTGCTGAACAAATACATACCAGCTTCACTTGTTGTGGAGTTTTTTCCACATAACAGCAGGATAGTGCCTAAAGAGCAGGGACAGACTTTATTTGGTTTCTGGTTTGGTGCTGCTGCCACTGGTCCTGTTGTCCATTTGCCTTGTTATTTATACATATATACATGTATATATGTGTGTGTACATATATATATATAAAGAGCTGTTATTTATTTTCTCATCTCTTTGCCTGAAACCCAATATTTTCAAAGTTATAATAATTTGGAAATAAGGGGGTCATATTCCCCATTCCAGGAAGGTTCCTGCTTTCCTTGGCAGAACCCTGTCTTTTAAAGCAAGACACCACACTAGTTTGAAATCTATAACTTTGTGTTACCCAGAGGTCCCCTCCAAAGATGACACTGCAGTCAATGTTATTAGATTATTAGCTCTGTTATCCCCTAGCATTATGTCCGTTTTGTATGTAGTAGCAAGGAGTGGAGAAAATTAAACTGGTCAGTGGCTAGTACTGGGCAATACTAGAGCTGGGAGATTTAAAAAACAGTAGTAGCAGAGGAAGTCCAGTCACTAGTGGGAATTCCACAGGAGCTCTTCAACATCTTCCTGAACAAGTCAGATGCAGGACTCAAAGGGATATTGAGCAAGTTTGTGATTGATATTAAATTGGGAAGAGCTGTTGCATCCCTTGAAGGCAGACCCTGGACAAGTTAGAGGGCTGAGCAATCACCAACTGTATGAAGTTAAACATGGGGAAGTGTTGTATTCTCCATGTGGGATGGGACAAACCTGCATGTATGAATTGAGTAGGGAATACAAGGCTGGAAAGCAGAACACAAAATGGGGCCTGTGAGGGTCAATGGCAAGTGGAATCTGAGTCAGCAGTGCCCTGGCAGCCAGGAGGGACATCCTTGTCCTGGGGCATCAGGGGAAGGGGACTATCCTGCTCTGCTCTGCACTGGGGCAGCCTCACTTCGAGTGCTGGAGGTACTTTGGTTCTTTCCCAATTTGGAAATGTTCTGAACACCTCATTGGACCCCCTGGACATCACCTCACCTCTGCAGCTATCTGGATTGGATGAGTGCCAAAGCCCTGCCTGAGTCATCAATGATAAAAAGCACTGGAAAGACGAACCTGGTGACATTTCTGGAGTGTTATAGGAGAGACATGGATTCAGTCTCTAGTGCAGCTTTTTCTCGATAGTTTGTTATTTTGGAAGTTAATAAACTTTTTTTGTTTCCAACACCACCTGAGGTGCCCATCCCACTATTTTATGCCACCAGGTATTTGTAAGACAAAAACCCAAACAGGGACGGGAGTTCTGAGGGCTCATAACACCTAGGAGATATCCCATCAGGGATCCACAGGGGACACAGAGATCCACCCACAGCCCATGAGGATCCACAGGGGATGCAGAGATCCATGGAGAATGCAGAGATCCACCCACAGCCCGTAGGGATCCATGGGGAATGCAGAGATCTACCCACATTCCCTGGGGGATGCAGAGATCCACCTGTAGCCCCCAGGGGATGCAGAGATCCACCCTCACCCCCTGGAGATCCACAGGGATGCAGAGATCCACCCATAGCCCATGGGGGGTCCATGGGGAATGCAGAGATCCACCCGCGGCCTGTAGGGAATGCAGAGATCCACCCACAGCCCATGGGGGAGGTGCCCATGCCAGAGCAGGTGGATGCCTGGAGCAGGCTGTGATCCAGTGGGAGACCCGGTGGAGAGAGGGGCCCTGCTCCCAGGCTGGAACAGCCTGTCCTTGAAGGACTGCACCCCCTGGAACAGTGATCCACAGCACAGCAGTTTTGGGAGCACTGTGTGCCCGTGGGAGGGATTCACGTTGCACAGGCACAGCACGGCTGCTGCTCGTGAGTGGAGCCAAGCTGGAGCAGTTCACAGAGAGCTGTCTCTGTGGGAGGGCCCCCACAGTTCAAAGGGGAAGGACTCTTCTCCCTGAGCAAACAGAAGATCTCAGGTGATGAACTGACCCAAACCCCACAACCTGTCTCCCTGCGCTGTTGGTAGGAAGGAGGAAGGGGTTGAGGGGAAAAAGGTGTTTTTAGGGGGTTATTTTACTTCTCATTATCCACCTCTGACTCAGTTAGTAATAAATTCACTTTGTACCTCTAAGTGTACCTCTAAACTTTGACCCTGGTTTGCCCTTGGAGTGTTTTCTCCCGGTCCTTTACCTCATGAATCTTTTGTTTAATTTTTTTCTCTCCTCTGCCCAGCTGTAGCAGGGGAGAACGAGTGAGTGGCTGTTACGGGTGCCTGGCATTTGGCCAGTGTCAAACCACAACAAGCTGGTAGACACAAGTGCCTTCTTTACCTTCTCCTTTTGTACCTGTACTAAAATCCCAATTCAACATGCTGCTGCCTTGTGCATAGCGATTCCTCTCCACTCTCATACTCTTGCTGTGCTACAGGACTCAGGAGGAAGGCAGGAAAGAGGTACTTACAAGAGTTAGAAGTAAAGTGGACATGTTAGGATAGGATTTGTCCAACCTAAGTCAATCTAATTTTTAATTAAGGATTAATTGTGATCTAAAGACCAAAAGTGAAAAACAAGCACTTTTGATACAAAAATGGATCTGTGAAGTTTTCCCTTTTACCATTCACTGTGATAAGCATTTTGCAAACACACTTGTGCAAGAGTTCTGAACACTATTTAATACCCATTAGTTCTCCTCCCCAATGGTCATGATCTTAATCACCTTGCAATTCCAAGCAGAAACCCAGGCACTTCTCAAATGTTGGTAGGAAAATAATCTTAACCTACATAGTCTAAATAATGCAGTCAAAAAGATATGCAGCCACAACACTACAAAAACTAATTGAAAAATAATTTTTGCACCTTGCATTTTAGCAGTGTACTAAGGATAGTACAGAGGTATGAACTGGAGTTTCCTTGTAATTTGCCAGAATAAACAATTTTGTGTTAGCACATGCAAATGGCCAGGTTACAGAAGACCAACTTAAAAAACACATTTGCCAGAGAAAGCTTCAGCAAAGAAAAAATGTATTCCACATATTTGCTAGGAAAAAGATGAAGTTTTTTTACCATTAGGGCAATTTTTTTTTTTTTAAGAAATGAAAAGCAGACATAGAAACTCCATAGAAATTAAATTCAAATAAAACCTGCATGTTGAAAGTATTTTTATGGAGTTGAACTCCTTGGATGAAATGATAGCAAATGAGAAGAAAACTGTATTTGATGGCTTCCATGTAGCTGTACAGTGCATAAACAACAGAACTCTACTCTTAGGGATTGCTGTCATCCTGCTTTAAGATACATGAATTAAAACCACAAACATTTTCAGAAGTAGTAGGAATTCAGCTCAACTTCAAACAAAAATATATAAAGCTTTAATTTTTAGAGAAGTTGACCTCACACAGGCTGTAATCTATATGAACAGAGAGTATAGAATCCTAGAATTATTAAGGTTGGAAAAGGTCTCCAAGATCCAACCTTTGACTAAACACAATGGTCAATCAGACCAGAGCACTGAGTTCTGTGTCCTGTTCCTTCAGCACCTCCAAGGATGGGGACTCCACCTTCTACTGGGGCTGCCCCTTCCAATATCTGACAGTCCTTTCAATGAAATAATTCCTTCTGGTCTCCAGCCTGAACATCTCCTGGCACAGGCTGAGACCATTTCCTGTGGATGCCTCAATCCTATTGTCTTGGGTTGAAGACAGGTATCTGCTAGGGAAGGCAGAACTCTCCCTCAGGACCCCCCCCTTTTTTCTCCGAATTACTGAAATTAAGCGGCCTTCATGCCAGATATGGGGAGGGATAACAGTCCTTTACTAATGAGTATAACAAGATACAAATTAACAATAACTATGGTACTAACAACAACACCTACTACAGATAAAAAAACAGAAAAAAAGGTCAAGGACACCCCCACCCCGCGGCAGAGCCGGCAAGAGGGATGGGGAAGGCCTTGCTTCACAAACCCCGTAGGCAGTCTGTAGTTGTAGATGGCTCCAGACGGGCTGCTCTGAGGAGAATGGAAGAAGCTCCAAGGTGGAACGCAGGAGTCCTGGTGCAGGGATGGATCAGATGGGTCCCAGCGGGGCAAGCAGAAGCAGCAGCAGCAGGCAAAAGAACCCGGCCTGTCCTTTTCCAAGCAAAACCCAGCACTGAACTGTGTCCTCTCTAGTCTCCCTTCCTGGCCCGGCAAGCCTTTGTCTTGCAAATACACTTAAGCATCAGCCATCAGGTTCCCCCACAACGAATGGGACAAAAAATTCCATAACTAAAGAGGATGAAAAAAGAAAAAGAAAAAAAAACTAACACCCCAACCCCCCACACCTATCAGGGACAATTCCAAGATAAAGCTATGGAAGAAATCTCCACAGACTTCCTGACTAACTTGCTGCTTTGGGCAAGACAAAGAGAGCTCCCCATGGTGCTCTGCAATACTATGTTAAACTACCCTGTCCCCATGGGTTCATGCCCTGGCCCAGCCCCTGTACTCCCCCAGTACCCTCAGACTATTGGCCTCTGAACCTGATACTTAACTTGACTGGGGTCTTTCGTCCCTGGAACCCTCCAGTGTGACTTCCCAATAAACCCCACTGGAACTCTACACAATGGCCCCCTTTTGTCTTTCTTCACTGACTCACTTGTGGAGCATGTGTGTGAGTGAGGATTTTGTGATTATCTGTGTCTGCCCTGGGCAGCTTTTTCAGAAGACTCTTTTAGACTGTCAGCAGCAATCACCACCCACCCTCCATGCTGCCATGGTTTCCTCTTGTCCTGTCCCTGCTTCCTGGGAGCAGACCCTGACCCCCTCTGACTGCCCCCTCCTGTCAGGGAGTTGTGGAGAGCTGTAAGATTCCCTCTGAGCCTCCTTTTCTCCAGGCTGAGCTCTCCCAGCTGTCTCAGCTGGCCCCATAGGACTTACTCTCTAGACCCTTCCGTAGTTCTGCTGCCCTTCTCTGGACAGGCTCCAGCACCAAAATGTCTCTCTTGCTGTGAAGGGCCCAGAACTGGACACAACACTCAAGGCGTGGCCTCACCATGCCCAGCACAGAGGGACAATCATTACCTGGTCCAGCTACACTATTTTTGATACAAGCCAGGTGCCACTGGCTGCCTGGGCACTCCTGGGCTCAGGTCCAGCCGCTGTTGACCAACATCCCTGCCACTCTTCCCTCAGCCTATAGCACTGTATGGGTTGGTGACCCTAAGATAGGACTTGGCCTTGCACCTTGCTGAACCTCAGCCCATTTGTCCAGCCTGGCCACATCCCTCTGCAGAGCCTTTACAACGCTCCTGCAGATTAACACTCCCACCCAACTGGGTGGTGCCTTCAAACTGATTGAGGGTATACTGGAGCCTCTCACCAAAATAAAGGATGCTTGGAGCAGGATGCTCTGCCCTGGAATGGGGTCAAGCAACTTAGACAACGCCTATTTACAAGGCGATCAGTGGTAGATTGAGAGGGGTTCATGTGCTGCTTTTGGTGTTGAATTAACCTAAAACCAGCATTACACATCAATCCCAGATTAATATCCTGACAGTGAGGCAAAGATTTGGCAGACCAGACAAACTGCTAAGCTACCTGGAGACACATGACTGGCAGTCAATCACTTTACACTATAAAAGTTCAGTCCCACTTTCAAATGACAGGTTCTTCTAATATATCCCTTCTTGCAGTGTTTATGGAGATTCCTCCTTTTGGTGGAGACACCCCTCAAAATTATTCCTCAAGACTGAGTGAACAGGATTTTCCCCAAGCCTGGGTGAGTTGTATGAGTGAGTTACATCAATCTCTACTTAATAATTTGTTTTTTTAATAGCTTTAATAAAATTGCTTTAATATTGCTGCTTTGATATAGTGCACTATTCCATCCTGTTATCCTATGTTACCCTATACTAGTAGTTTTAGCTTCTATTCTATGCAGTAATTAATTCTGATTAAGATATTTTGTCTAATAATTTATCACAATAAATAATTAACTTGAATATAAATATATCTAATTTGCCATCCTCAATTCTGTAGGACAAAGTTGTAGAAATGTTCAGTCATGCCTCTATAATTCCTTAGACTTAAGCTGCTGACAGTTTGGGACTAAGATTGGATCCAGCTGCCCCTGGGCTCCTCTCTGGAGAGTTTAGAAAGCACAGGGTCCTTTCTGCCCCTCATGACTCAGTGGGAGCTTCTCTGATAAACTTTGCCTGAAGTTTCCATTCCACCCATGACAATATTAAACAGGACTGACCCCAGTACTGAACCTTAGAGAACCCCACTAATTACCAGCTGCCAAGTGGATTTAACTCCACTCACCACCACTCCCCTGGCCCAGCCATTCATCTAGTTTTTAACCAAGTGAAGATGTCCAAACCATTAGCTGACAACTTCTGCAGGAGAATGTTTGAAGAGACAGTATCAAAAGCCTTGCTGAAGTCTTGGTTGTGGATATCATATCCACAGCCTTTCCCTCATCTAATAGGTCATCTGGTCATAAAAGGAGATGTGGTTTGTCAAGTAGGACCTGTCTTCCCTAAATCCACGCTGACTGGGCCTGATCCCTTGGTAGTCAATAAAATTTATGACAGTGTCATAAATCATTAATTCGTCTTAAGACTAAAACCCTCAGCTTTCAGAACACTGAATTGTTTACAACAGGATATACTTAGAAGATATGAATATCATCTAGACTGAGTATAGCTATAATAAATGAGAGCAGGAAAATGCATGTGGAATCAGTCAAGGGCTACAATATCAAGATAGTGTCTGACTTCCTGTGATCTTCACACCTTTGCAAATCTTTGACCTTTTTTTGACTGCAAGGGATGTTATGCTTTTGCTTAGGTTCACAAGCACTCACCATGCTACACCTGCATCTGTTGACTGCTGTTTTTCAATTTACATTGACCCAACGCCAACTGACACTCAGTAAAACCCTTTTGCCATCTCTTGCAAAAAGCTCTTCAGCTGATTGGTACTGACAGCTCCACTCACCTGGCTTCAGCTGAGAAAGACATAATGGGAAAGAATAAAGAGTAAACAATATAGTGTATTTTACTATAGTGGATTCTTATAGAATTAATAAATCTAAATTTATTATCTCATACAGTATTAGATACAGCTGAACCCTAATTAACAGCTTGGATCTGGTTATCTAATCTGTCCTCTTCAGAGTGAAAGATGACTTACAGAATCACAGAATATCCTGAGCTGGAAGGAACCCACAAGGATCGTTGAGTCCAGTTCCTGCCCTGCACACACATACACCCTTTGAGTTCTTTCTTCTAGATAGCTTTTGAGACACTGGATTTTTGTTTGATAAGGTAGTGATATTGCCGGCTAGGCAATTTAGCTCCTAAAATTATCAACTTTGTTAGTAATTTTATCAGGACTTTTCTGCTGGCTTTTATTTTTCCCTTTATATTTAAATGCTGCAAGTTTAAATAATTTTTTCTCAAAAGAATATTTATACATGTAATGCTACTCTTTTAACGTTTTTGTAGTCCTAAAATCAATGGTCAGCAGTAAGTATTATATTATGTACTTTCTGTACATAGAAATATACTAAATACAACCAAGTGGTTTAATGCAAGATAAAAAACATACAGAGCATAAGATTTATGTTTTATCTGAAAGAGATTTACAGAAAAACCAATTCTTTAAGCTATTAATAAAAAAGAATCAATTTCTTTCCTGTCATAAGGAACTGAGGGACACACCTGTCTAATCATCAATTCTATTTGTACACGTGATGGTTTGAAAGAAAAACCAATGAGACTCCAAGTCAGAAATACTATTTCATAGGAAAATGTAAAAAAAAAAAAAAAGTGCAAGAGTAAAAAAAAAAAAAAAATCCACTGACAGAGTCAGAACACAGCCTGATACCCTGCTAGGTAAGATGGTGATAGCCATCCAGATGAAGTGATCTTGAAGTGGCAATCCTGTAGAAAGGTCGGGAAGCCCTTGTCCTCTGGAAACCAGTGGGTAAAGGCTGCTTGGTCTGTCCCAAACCCCACAGATTATATCCAGGTGGGAATGCTTGGCTCCTCCCGCCCTGGGCGGGGCATCTCACAATGGGCTGATGGAGTTTTATCAGTCATGGGTGGGTTTTTGATTGCCCATTAAACAGAAATTGGCCCCTGGACGGAGTTATCCATGAGTCATGTGACAAGGCATTGATGGGCCCATTATCAGGAGATAGTCAGGGGGAGGAGGCAAGGAAAGCACTGCTCTTCCTGGTTTCAACAGCTCATGGTGACAGAGTATATACCTTTGGGCACATCTTCACATTGTAACCTAGGACAGTACAACAACTGGCACACCTGCAAATGTGTTTACTTTTGCTGATCTGAAACAATTCCAGTATTTTACTGTCCAATTATGTCACATGGGTTCATATGTATTTAAAATATGACAATATGTATTTAAAATATCCTGTAACAGGATTTTTGTTATGGCAAAAAATTGTTCCTGAACCACAGAAGGACTTTTTCATCCACAGGACATAAGTTTTTTTTTCTCAGTTTTCTTCCTGTGGAAACTGAGTATGGAGAATCACCCAGAGATTTGATTAAATGTTAGTTCATTCAAAGTTTAATGCCATATTCTAATGATATGCAAATGTAAGTGTAGCATTTCTGATTGAAGCCTTAAGAGTGTCACTATCAAGGTGCTGCCTGTTGAACCATGTAAAAACCTACTCTAAAATGAGACCTGTGAAAATGGGCAGCAGGTGTGGCAAAAGGACAGTTCTGAGACATTCCCAGGTCACTTCAGTGGAAGGACAGTTAGGCCAATATTGAGAGTTTTGAAAATCTTGATTCTGTTTCTAAGGAATTACCAATACAAGCTTACAAGCTTTTCCTTGTGAAGTTGCTTATTTTTGCAAACTCTTAAAACATACTCAAAAGGGCAATCAGTTCTGAGATTGTATTTGCATATTCAGAGATGCTTGTATTAAAAATATGACATGAAAGCTTCATTTTCCAAACCTGCCTTTAAAAATGTGATAAGCTGTGGGTATAGCCATGTTTGATGCTCTTCTAATTAACCTGAAGAGGTATTTCAGACCTCCCATTTCAAAGTAGTTTTTTTTTTTTTTTTTCAAATTCAAGGCAGACAGGGGACAGGACTGGTTTAGTGTTAGACCACCCCCATGACAATTCCACATATAAATGAAGTTATTTAAGATGATGCTTAAAAATAGTTTCTGGTTTTTATGTTGAGGTATGGAGTCCTAAAATAATCAAGTTGAAAATGCCAGGAGAATGAAAGGATTCAAAAGTGTAGCTCTTGTTAAGTCTCTGGACAGAGACCAAAAGAAAGTGTGCTGTTAGAGAGTAGTTCTGTGAATCAGTGTCCTAAAGATTCTGGCAGGCTGAAGTTGTATCTGGATGAACTGGTAAGGTTATTGAACTCATTTTATTCCTAATGAAGGGAAGTAATTAAAGTACATCCTAAAAAATCTTGCTTGTGTATATATATGACTGAACTACTTTGGTGGTTTCCTATAATAAGGGTAGTATCTCAGCACACTGAGATTCTGCCAGTGCTTTGAAAGTCTGTAGATTTTTAAACCTTGCACTGTACTGCAGAACCTGGCTTTGAAAGCTGTACATCTACCCATCCCTGACCATCATGGTGTGACAGAATTGCTGTCCCCATCCTCTCCTGAATAAAGCCATTCTGCTGAGTCATGGCCTTACCCTGAAGGAAAACACTGCAGGAACCTTTCCAGACACAAACATTATTTATTTCTTTTAGTATTTTAACTTGTTTTTCTGCTCTTTTTGTAAACTTTGATCAAAACAAATGAAATTCTTCATTATTTCTAATACTACACAACTATGATAGTTACATGGTTTTTTGTATTGTTACAGTTCTCTGGTATCATTTACGTTTTGTTATGAAAATGAAGCAAAACCAAAAAGCCAATCCAGCAAGTTGTATGTAAATCCAAAGTAAAGTCACATCATAGTAATACATACTACTACAAAGCTGATGTGCAATATTGTGAAAAATTAACAAATGGGAAAGCTAAGACAAACACATGTCAGTAATATAAAGGCCTATGCAATAAGCACTGCTTCAGAGAATACTTTGGGTGGCTTTTGAAGCCACTGAACCTGAAACAAGATGAACAAAACAATCTGGAGGAGAGCGGCATCCTGTGCTGGCAGCTCGTCCCCTTGGCAAACCCACATGGTAGGAGCTCCCCAACACCTCCAGGGATCCTGTAAATCTACACAGTGGACAGTTGTGCATTCAGGCACCAGCAGCTGTCATGAGGATGTTTCAGTCTTGTCTGCTCCACAGCCAAATTTTTCTCTGTCCTTGAGATGACAAGATTCTTGGCACATGATCTAGTAGTATAAGGACATCCTTGCATCTTAGGAAGTCAAGATGCTTCCTCATGAGAAAAAGTGCAAGCCACACTTTTTTTTTCAGCTTGGATCATACTCCGTCTGCATTATAGTAAGAATTTACTGAAACTTGTCCTTTTAATTTTAACAAGCACTGTCTTGCTGTTCACTTGTTTTGTGGCATGGTGTGTGCCTGTGCTACACACCAAGCTTACCAGCTGCTTATCCTGTTCACTAGTTACTTGTCTTTACATGTTAACTTAAAGCTGTATCACATTTTGTCTTAGGAAGGAACAGCCTCTTCTTCAAATAGCAAAGTAATATTTTAGGCTAGATTTACACTATTCACAGTACAAGCAGAGAATGCTGCTGTCATTTTGATGACCTTAAAAATACAGTAATATTGAAGATAGTAAACATTCCATTACACCCTGCGTTGCTGAAAAAGTCAAATTCAGGCACCAAGTTCTCTTTATTGGATGAAATGCAGATTCTTATCACTGACATTCTTGTTGATTTTCACTTTCAGTAGGGGACTAAGTTTTCACATCACAATAGCCAAAATCATGTCCATAAACTTGGTCCTTCTGAGAGTGTGGTTCATGAACTGTGACATCACTCCACATGTTGTTCTTCCTCAAGGATTTATGTAAGAGTTCTCTCATTCTCCTGTTTTCTTTGGTTGTGGATTCCCACATAATTTCAAGTTCCCCTTCTGTTTTCCTAGGGAAAAAAAAAAATTAAGAGAAATCTTAACTTTAACAGTGTTTCAGCAGTACAGAATTACAGCACGTGGATAAACAAATTAGAAATGGCCCAGATTTAGGTGCTTGAAATTATGGGATTAAAATTAATTTCTATTTTGCTTTTGAAAAAAGCTTATTAAATGTAATGTTAAATAGGATATGACCAGAAAATTACCCATGTAAAACTACCCATCACTGGACCCATGTAACAATTTGGATTAAGTCTGCACATAGAGCAGTGCATGTGAAACCCAAATCCATGACCACCACTCTCCACTGACTCAGGCTCCCTCATGGCAGCAGCTCTGATCCCACATAACACTGCCCCTCCTGCCCAGAGCACTGCACTCAGCCCTCTGAGCCCCGAAGGCTCTGATCCCAGTGTCAGACTCTGTGCTCAGCTAATGCATCTTTGTGGGAGCCAAACATAAGTGGTACAGACTTGGAAGGCAGACAAAGCCCAAGAGCTTGGGTTTCCCTTTCCTCCTAGTGGATGTCAAAATACAGAAGAATAAGGAAATGAAGATCGATTGACGTGGAAAGCATAGCTGTTTGCATGGGAAATGAGCACACATATTTTAGTACTATAGACTAAGAGAGTTTCTGTGAGGGCACTGCCTGAAGCAATGAACAGAGCCAGCCTTCTATACAAATTGTCCCCAATACCAGGGGAACAATTTTATTTTCTCTAAAAATGAGAAACAAATCAATGTAGAACATAAATGTGTTGAGATTAAATGTTGTCACTCTACACTGTGGGCAAAAGGTGTACACTAGAAAATATAGCATCAGTACATCTTGCAGAATCCTTTGTGGTTAATAACACTGAGAATGCAGCGATGAAAAGTGGCCCAGACACAGTACCAGCCCACTTCGTGTTTCACCTTATGACTGGATATATAGATTGAAGCCAATAAAAACCTTATGGAGAAGGGCTCAAGATTATTCTTGTACATACTGCTTGGAATGAACTTTTGTGGTGGAGACAATCAATAACCATTGTCAACGGAATTAAAGCAAAAGGTGGCAGGTGAAAGCAGTACAGTTGGCTAATAGTTCAAGACTGCCCAAGAGCATGAGCAGCCACAGTTAATGAGTTGGACCTTTCAGTTTCTGCCAAGTCACTAAAAAGCTATTAAGAAGCAATCTCTCATTTTTCAAACACCAGAATTGTAGATTACTTTGTTCTCACAAAGTATACTTCTCCCTGAGATGGGATAAGATTGTCTAACACTACCAGTGCTCAGAATATGCTTCAAAATTCTTTATGCAATGGCATTTACCATATCTTTAGCCTACATTTGGGGGAAATATGAGGCATATACATCTCATGACTGAACATCCCAACTGGCAATCCTCACTTTCATTCATTGATTGACCTCTGTATTGTGATCTTGGAACATTTTCAGCATCTTGTTTTTAAGTGAACTTGTGTATCTTGATAGGGCAATGTCCTGGTTCTCTGCTGTCCCTTGTCTCCTATCAATAGGAGTCTTCAGGCACTGTGCACAGCACTCTTGTGTTTGACAATTAATACACAAGAGCTTAATCTGGTTTATCATTATTATAGTAGAGATCATTACCCAGGCTTTATTTCATCCACTAATTTCTAAAATTGAGGCTTCTTTGGCTTTTTAAGGTTCTTTCATTGTTAATGCTTGCAGGAGCCTGAGGCATAGAATATTTTAAGTAAGATTATGAAACTAAAGATCAGCAAGTTCTGAATTATACTTTCACGCTGTCAGCTTGCCTGACAAATAGGATTGCCATTTTTAGTCCATACATTCAGTTTAATGGCAACTGCATTGACTTCAGAAAACAAAAAAGTTCAAAGGGTTTAGTTTAAAAGGGTCCTCATAGTTAAAATTACTTCAGTGGCAAGAAAACAGATGCCTTTAGAGGTTTATCTCAACTCTTCTTGGAGGACTAATTTTTAAACAGAGCTGAGAGATGCAGAGCTAGAATGCTGACTGACTTGGCTTTGGAATGAGCAGTCAGAGCACACTGCTGTCAAGAAACTGCAGTGCAGTTGCTCCTGCTGCAAACAGCATGCTGCAGTCACAGATAGTGCTGTTGCAGAGTTCACTCAGCAACAATAAAAGACTCCAATAGATCAAAAGGCGAAGAAGCTAAAAAGCATTTATTAAGAAAATAATTTGATTTTTATAGATGATTTTGTTAGGTCAATTCGCGTTGGTCAGCAGGTTAACAAGCAAAGACACTGCCTCAGCCCACTGGTGAAAGAAAGAAAACAATTTCTTGAAAAACATCTCAGAACAAACACCAGGTACAGATAGTTTACATTCTCTTTTTTCACACTCCCTCAGACCTTTCTCAAGATAGCCTGAGAAAGTTGCTGATTTCTCTCCTGACCACAGGTCAGTATAGCACAACATACGGCTTCATGGTTCAGCTGTTTGCCAGATAAGCATCTGAGAAGAAGTGGTTGCATCCCAAGTGTACTTACACAAGAGGATTTTGTTTGAAATTTTTGACTTGATTGAAATTTAAAAGTGCATTCAGCAGAATGGGCTGGGGAGAGGGTGTATTCTTAACTGTCACAACCTCCCTTCCCTTAAGGAATTTGGATTACAGAGCAGCTTAGTTACTACAGCTGCTGATGCTCTGTACATTTTTCTCAACAGCAAATTTTCCTTGCCTCTACAGCTGGTTTGCCTCTTAAAACACAGGCCTTTGCCACTTGGCATTTAAAAGTAGATACATGCTCAGTTTAGATACATATGCTGTTTCAAAATGTCTTTAGGCAAAAGGCATTAATTTCTTATTAATGTAGGTTATTATTCATTAAATAAGTAAAAATTAAAAAATTCATTCAATCACTAACCTAGCCAAAACATAGGATTCTATAACTTCTTGAGAGTAAGCAAAATGCCAGTGCTCCACTGATGTTTGATGAAAAAATTACTAGAAGTAGGTTCTGAAAGCAGATTCTTCTTTAAAAAAGATCGTTTTCTGCCCTCATTGACAGATTCTGCCCTTTCAGAATCTTATTTGGGCTGGCTCAAGAATTCATTTCATCTATCCTGTAACAGTTTATTTAACTATTTATTCCTTATCACAAAGATCACCAGTTTTTATTATGGTTATAATTTCATATGTCACCTCACAGGTAAGACAGTTCCTCCCCCTTGCCTATACACAACTGCAAAACTTCTTCTGCTGTTGACCCTCTTCCAAGGACAGTTTAGTGCACTTTCACACTTAAATTCTGCATCCAAAGCACAGCAGCTGTACCCTGAGGTACCGTTTCTCTGCAAAAGTCTTAAAAAATAAACTCTGACCTAGAACACACTGACAAAGGTAAGTGTCCTGTCAAATAAAACTGGAAACATTTATGAACCTTTATTTTTTTTACCCTAGGATCACATAATAAACTTTGTTTACATCTCAAACCATTTATTTAAGGAAAGGTATGTGATATCGCTAGCTCAAGGTTACTCAGTGCCTAATAAAGATGTCACTATCAGATACCTGAAGAACAAAATGCTTTCTCATTATCTGCCTTAGGTGAAAGGTTGCTGTGAATTTGCAATATTGTCTATCAAAGGCTGTAATTACTGAGAAGGCTCTGCAGAGCAGGAAGGGACATCTACATATCTTTAAAAGCTTTAAAAGCTTTTATTTATCAAAAGTACAACTATATCTATGTGTGTTTCTTACCTTGGGAAACTACTTTATATTGCAGTACTTGAGAAGAATAATGGAATATGAAGAAGCTAGTTCATATGAACAGTATCAGCCATGATGTTACTTGGTTTTATTGATTTTGTTTCATAAGCATATAAACTTACTATTTCTTATATAGGTGTAGAATTCAGCTGACTTCTCAGTAACATTTTATTTTTTATCTACATTTTTTTATATAGTAATCAAAGGAAAATAGTGAATCATGAGGTTAACCAAAATACTGTTTGGAAGATGACTGTAAAAATTATTTTTTGCTTTTAGAGTTGTGTTCATTATATTACATTCTGATAATCACTATTAAAATTTAACTACCACCAAAAAAAAAAAAGAAGTCACTTGTTACACTATTCAATAATGTTGGAGACTACAGAAATAAAAGACATGTCTTGATGAGGTTCATCTTGGGCTTGTTTTCATAAACCAGTTTTCTTCATACACTTAAATGGACTACAATGGTGTAATTCCAGGTGCAGATCTTGTATCTTAAAAGACAGCTGCAAGTATTAATTGGGTGTATTTACTGCAGAAAAAAAAATGAATTAATTTAGGCTGAAAAGGTAAAAGTTATTTAGAATACTGGATGGAAAGAGTAATTCATTATTTTACACATCTGTGTTACGTCATTTAATTTGCCTGCTTTGGGGCTAGAAGTGTAAATCTTGAATGATCTATATTATGGGACTTCAAACTATGCTCTATCCTATGTTGAAAAACCCCCTCTTTATTTAATTGCTGTTCCCTAAAGTAAAAAATTGTAACATGAGCCCAGATATATGGAAGTCATTTAATTAGCTAAAAATCCTGAATAACTACTTCCAGAGAAATGTGGATCAGTTCAATCTGGTTTTAATGCAAATTTCAGAGATTAATGGAGTGTTCATTGTACAACTCTGCTACTTACACCTGTTTAATTGCACTCTATAAAGTAACTGAGAGGGACTGTGCTGATATATGGTAGATGATACCAAGCCCTGTTTTTCTATTGTCTGTTAAAATCTATTTAAATTTATTATTTCACAATGGCAGTGATGACTTGAGAAATGACTACTTACTGCTTTTGTTCACTTGTAAAGAGTTAGGTTTTTTATGCTGATAATGTGAATGTGCTACAAAGCTTTTCACTATCAGTACCTTTAAAGGACTCTCTATTTAAAGGATATTTCAACATTGCAGTCATAATCTTCTATAAAAATCTGCTAAATTTTCTTCTATTTTGCACATAGCCAATCTAAGTCACTTATTAATAGATCAGTAAGATTCAAAAGAAAACAGATCTTTGGTGTATGCATTACACTCCCTTCATTCCCTACTATTCTGAAAACTGTTGAGGGGTCTGAATGGGAAATTCTTCAGCCTTTAGCAGAAGATGCTATTAAAATAAATTTAAATACGTCTTGATTTACAGAATCCTTTCAAATTATCAAAGATTCACTCAGATTGATATCCTTCTCAGACTGATATCCTTCTTAAGAAGTCTTAAGAATAGCAGTGGCCATACAGAATAAATTCCCCCTTCAAAAGATCTTTGTGGGAGTTGGGAATCATGAGCAGGTCTCAGCATTTTCAGTACGGCTAAAATGAGCAAGAAAAGCAACCCAGAACCTACCACAAGAGACCCTGCTGGAGAGTGAGCACTGGTGGCTGTGTGCAGATGCTCTCCCTTGTCCCTTTACCTGTCAGACACACCTGGATTGCTCCTGGCTGTGTCCCACTCACCTGTTTTGCTCCAGCACTTCATTCAGAGTTTCCTGTTTGTCTTGCAGCAGACGCTGCAGGAGCTTCTTTTCTTGCTCATACTGAGCAGTCTTCTTTTCAAACTCTTTCTCCTGCTCAGTCATCTTGAGACTGATATCTCCAAGCTTCCCCGCTGCTTTTTTTTTATATACCTGTAAGGGTGAAAGTTAATAAAAAAAAGTGGGATTATAAGAGAAATAAGGACAAGTCATTACCAACAAAAGAAACAGTTAGTAATACTGATTCTCAGTTGAATCAGTGCTCACTTTACGTCAGTGCTGCATTGCTTAATTATGTCAGCTAGGTTGCATTGTGGGATTTTTTTAACCTATTTGTTAATTTGAAGGTATTACACTTCATTTTGTTCTGCATATAAAACTCGTGTGTACAATGAATACCATACTGTAGGTTTGTTTATAGTGAACAGTTACCTGCAAAAAGCAGTTTGTTTTCCAAGATACAAAGCTACACTTTACAGCACATGTTGCTTACCACTTGCCTAACAGTCATACTTACCAGCACCTGCCATGAAAAAGTGTTTCTGTTTTGTTACTTGTTTAATCTTAATACTAAAAGGAAGAAAAGAATAGCTTTGCTTGCTGCTTCACATAACAGTCCTCTTGCTCAGTGAAGCACAAGTGATTTTTTTAATTAATTGCTATAATAACTAAATTATAACTAATGACTGGTCTCATCTCAAAGATATGAAATTACTTTCGTACAAAGTAACTCTGCCTTCTGAAATAACATCCCCATTAACTTGCATAAGCATACAAGAAACTGAAAACTGGTTTGTGTATTGTTACACATTTCTAGATGCTGCTGCTCTTGACAATACCAAAATCCAATATTAACTTATTTTCTCATGATTACAAAAAGAATGCTAAAAACTGTTACTTTCTCTGCAGACTGTGATGTTTCCTACAGGCTACAGAACAGAGTTTTGGGATGGAAACACCTCCTTTAATAAAGCTGTAAACAAATGCAGTGAAGCTTGGAAAATATTGCTATTTATGTATTGCTAACATAATGCTTTATCTCAGGTGCTAATCACTAAGCAGAAAAGGGACAGCCTATTTATTCAGAAGGGTTAGTGGAAATAAAATACTTCCGCTATTCTCAGTGAAAAATATGTGGGCAAACTGTAGAAACGTTTTAATTCAAAGCCAACTAAACCAATGTAAATTGTTTGGGAAAAAGTTAATCTGTAGTATTTCTGTAGTACTATGTGTTAAATAAGGTTCCTTATTTGGAGATTGATATTGGCACAGAGATGAACAGTTAAACAGTTGAGAAAGCAATTAAAAAGGGAAAAGATTTATACTGGAGATTCTTCAAAACTGTATGTCCAAAGGTATGAGAGAATTGTCAGTACATGACTTTTGACAAAAAGTAATCTAATATTAAACAGAACTTTGAGACATAAGCTAAAACAAACACAAGAAAAGGAAATTGAAACATCTGTTACTTAAGCCTTGCTTTATTTATGAACACCATGACCAGAAAACACTTTGCAAATTAATCCAGTATTGTGAAGCAAATTTAAAATTGGATTTGGTTAAAATTAATAGCTTACTAGAGAAATCACTTTATACAGGATATTTCTTTACTCTTACTGTATTCTTTAACCTGTTTTTATCTTATTCTACTTCTTTAACCTATGTATCTCTAAGTTACTTATCCTAATTCTCTTCTCCTACCCTAAAGAGGGATATAATGAAGTACTCTATTCCTATACAATACAGAACTTGCATAAATACAGGAGAAGTCCTGAGTTTCCTTTAATCTTTCCCCCATATTTTGAAGTTGTAGGTTGAACTTGTAAAGTTTTAAAAATATCTATAAGCCAGGAAGGCTAGAAACTTCTAAGGAAAGTGGGATTTTTCATGGTAATAGCAAGTTTTTAAGAGCTGAGGAAGAATATGGCAAAGCAAAATCCATTTTCTGAGCAACACAGCAAGTAACTTAGTCTTATGAATTTTACAAAAAAGAGCACTGCTACAACAGTAAGAGATATGAGTAACTCAAATACTGGCCTTAATACCAACCATAGTAACTTCTAGAAAGTACTTGCTTTTCTTACATTTCAGATTTATCTTAAGTTCAAAAGACTTAACAAACTTTTAAAAGGTACTATAGTGTGCTAATGCTAAATGTTTACTCATAATTCCACTGCTTCTGGCAGAGATTTTCTAGTCTCCTCTTCTTAAAACTTTTGTAGCAAAGATTCTTATTAAACCTGATAAATGCAGTTTCTTAGACCTCAAGAAGATACAAGTAGATCTCAGATGTGGTTTGGGAAAAAAATCCATTAAAAATACATAAATTTAGTGATCTGCCATCATGTGCAATCTCTTATTTCAGAAATAACATGTTGACGGCAGCAACCAAATCCAATTTCTCTAGTTTTTATTATACAATGAAAAGGCTGTTTAAAACAAAAGAAAACGTAACAAAAAACCCCACCAATAATCCAAACACACACACAAACACAATTTTATTCCTGTTAGGAACTGCAATTATACAAAGTTTTGCTGTAGGAAACATGACTTCTTAGTTCATTTTTGTGATAAATTTGAGACTTTAACCTAACATCACTTTGGTATCTAATAAACAATTTGAAAATTTCTACATATGAGGTGATTCTAGTTTCTCTGCAAACTCTCCGTACTGGCTTCCACGGCTGGAATTCTCCTAGGGAGCGTCCTGCAAAGGGCAGGCAGGGCAGGCAGCTCCCAAGGAACCTGGGATGTAACTAATTTCCCATGGAACTAGCAGGCAGCTCCCCTGGCTGTGACTCAACAGACCTGCCCAAGGCCAACCCTGTGGCTGCTAACAGCCTAGTCATAGAGAAAAGCTCACAACTTCCACAGGCTACTGGAAAGGCTGTGAGAAAATGCAGAGAAAGAATTAAAACAATCCCAGCACCTGGTGTTAAGAACATGTTACACGTGAGATACGCGTTGTTTATAATAAGATGTTTCCAACAAGATGTTGTCCTTCTTGCACCAATGGGCTGAGGGGTGTCACTTGCTAGAGCAATACAATTTTAGTCCACAAATACATGTATAAAAGGCCAAGCTATTCTCAATAAAGTGCTTCATTTTGCCTTCTGATGCATGGAGTCATTGCTGCCACTGTACCAGCCATTCCTAACTCAACAGCGACAAAATCCCCTCGAGAGCCCAAAGAGAACGAAAGAGAACTCCACATGTCTCTTCCCTATTTTTAAATGGACCCAGACAGCCCCTCATTTCCCTGAACCAGGATAAAACACACCAGTTTTGCTGTCTCTTTACTAGCCCCAGGTGGCAAAGAGACAGTAAAACAGACTGCAGATGACATGGAGGAAATATGCATACACAATTTCCTTGGGTCACGTAGGACAGCAGGGTAAACGCTATGCTGTCATTCAGGCTACTTTCCTAGGAGGACCTTGGCTCCTGGGTTTGTTACAAAGATCTTGGAAATAGATGATTTTGTCACAGTCATGGAAAAATAGGTTCTATTCAGCAGGCTCAGAATGCCTGAGACACATAACCAGCCTTCCTGGGGATATTAATATCCTCCCTAATTTATGGCAGCACTTTGTGTGAGTGGCAGAGTGTGCAAATCATCTTCTGAGTTCACAACTGAGTGAAAAAAATGTGAGAAAACTGAAACCATTTCAGACAAAAGCCAGCATAAATTTGGGTACATTTCTCTCTCCTTTGCATACAGATTAACTTATGAGTGTGAAACAGAATCCAATGTTTCCTTGTCAGTAAGATGAATGTATTTCCTTTCAATTTTGGTTATACTGTTTTCTATGCAAACATGGTTAACTCTGGGAAATAAGCTACCTAGTATACAAAATAGTGACATACACCGGAATAATTTAGAGATTCTTTGTATACACCAGCTAGTATCACAAAGTGTGAATGATTTGAACATATGAATGAAGGGAATGAAGAGAATGAATTGGAAGGGAATGAATGAAGAGGAAACAGGTGTTGCAATATTATATGCTCTACTACCTGGGCCCTTGTATTTCCCCATGATAACTTGGGACAAAAATAGGGTCAATTCCTGCCCTGATAATTAAAAGATTTGCGGAAAAAATAGTCTGTCTTTAGGACTGACAAAACAATGGAAGCAGTTTCCCATTCCTATTTGCTGTGCCTTGAGTCACTGGGCCTTTTGAAAATCACCTGCAAATGTCCCAGACACTGCCCCTTCCCTTCGCCTCAATGGCTAGCAAGAGGACTCCAGTGTGCTGGATCAAGAGTTTTTTCCAAGCTCTCAGTATACTGTTATGGCTGCTTGGGTTTCTTTAGTTCCCTCCCTCTTGGGGTGATTTGGGTTTCTTTAGTTCCCTCCTTCTTGGGGTGATTTACTAGTGATTCACAAAGTGAGCCTAGGTGGTGTGTGGGTTTCCCTCCTTCAGTCTAAGTGTATGTCTCACATACGGCTTAGTGGCATCTGCCATGGAATTTGTGACTCCTCTTCATAAATATGGTATGCAGTGTTTTAGCAATCGATAAATTTTTGACTGAACACAGCACTCTAACGTCTGCAGATTGTTAAAACTCCGTTATAGATTGTTATATAGTATATTGTTATATAGCATGCTATGTGTGTATTTTTGTTAAAGCACAATAACTTGCATGAATACTGGCAAAATGGCAACATGGTACTGTGTTTTTTCTTTTACTAAAAGGATAGTAACCACATGATCCTGAAGTTACGAAAGGGCTTTTGACCACCACCTCATTAACTGCTAGTAGAACAAATATTTGAAGGTTAGTCATTGTTTTAAAAAAATTCCTGTTAAATACATTGCCATTGTTTTTAGAAACAGATGGAGATTGGAAATGCTCTGTGTATCACTGTTATAAAAACCCAAAACAACAAGTTCCATTTATAAGCGACTCAGGTTTGAGTAAAGTAATTGCTGATGTCAAAGGAAAATAAAGTTGCATGAACTGTTCTGTTCTACAACTGTTGAATCCTAGAGGGCCAACTAAAGAACAGTTTTTAAGTAAGCTTTAATATTTTTCATTATTCAATTTGCCTGAAAAAAAAAATCTGGCATAAGTCAAAGTACATAAAAGTAGAATTGAACCTAAAGTTTTCAGAACTAAAATACCAAAGTAAATTTTGTTTCCTTAACATAGTTCCTGCACAAAAATTATTTATCTTGTATTCAACTTATTTGATACTGCTCTATTACTCCCTAAATTTCATGTGGTTATATGGGTCATCTACAAAATGTTTTGCACAGTGAATGTATATATTAAATTTGTTTACAGTAATTGCCAAATCCCAAACTAAAAATGGGTATATTAATGCTTTTAATTTTCTATATAACTTCAGCATAAACAGTTTAGAATATGTCATAGAGCTATGTATACAATTATAAACGTCGTTTGGGGTTTTATTTTAGCAATAACTTGTTATTTAGCTTTAAAGATTTTTGTCTTAGGTAACAGATCTGCCAAATCTTGGTTTATTTTGAGATTTTTCAAAGAAAAACAAAAAGTATAGGATTTTCTTAATTTACTTTCTCCAAAATAACTAATTAAAAGGGAGAACTCTGTCAGAAGACCAGATCCACTTTTATGTGCAAGGCTGCGCAAATGACCTGACTTCAGAGGCAAGTGTGTGCCACATGATTCCAGCTGGAGAATGGCTGTCCCACCCAGCCTTCCTTCATTCCTTCCACTGCAAGAAAGATTTGCAGTGAGGTGAAAGAAGCCCCAGAAAAATGTTTATAGACACACACAGCTGCACTTGACTTGTAACAGTTTTGGACGAGCTTGTTCCCAAGATACAAGGCAACAAACTCTGCAAAAGGTAAGTATACATTACAGTTTGATCTCAAAAATAGAAAATACAAGTGCCTACAGTGTGTGTCTGTCAGTAACTCAAAGCTGTAGGTTAGAAATTTTTCTCTCCTCGTAACCTGAGAACTCTATGCTCTACTTCCTATGATATAATTTGTATTTCATATCTTGTATCTTGTGGAAATATCTGAAGGTAGCTAAAAGCCAAGGCAAAATAACCTTTCCTAAGACAAGAACTAGCCTAACACATTATCTTTAACTGTGTCACCTTTCCAGAAAAATGAATGTGCTTTAAGTACTATTATCACTGGAGACGGATTACACCTAAATACTTCATAAGAGCTTTATCCTGAAACTCAATGCTGGGCACTTACCCAATCTGTGATTTCCTGAAGCAGCAAAGAAATAAATTATACTAGCATTTAGAAAAGTTCCATTAATACAATAACCAAAGATCATATGGTATTCGTAGGTGTTGTGTGACTGTTTAAACCCTCTGCTTTACTGACAAAAATAAAAAATAAAAAGGTTTTCCAAGTACAGTAGTCTTCCTTTTGCTAAATAGAAACACTTACACTTAAAAACTTCATTTACAGACTTTTTTCTAATTACCATTAAGAGTGGGTAAATATTTATTTATTTGGTTTTGCACTTAAAATTCACCACATGTAGATGTTCTTAATTTTATGCCAACCTCTTCTCTATCCCTTACAGTAGTCACAGATCTACTACACTGCAGAAGATGCACATTTAACAAGAATACAAGCCACTGTCTTAGTAAGGGAGCTAGACAGAAATGATGGTGAAAAAAGCTAAAAATATTTTATGGCTGTATAATTAGGCAAATCTTTTACAGTAGTATTTCATGCATTCAGGTATTTTATGAAGGGTTCCTTACAAAGTCAAGCTATTTTTCAGCTTATTGCTCTCTCTTTACACTTACAATTTCATTTATTTTCTTTGTTGCTAATTTCTATGCTGTGTTGATCCTTACAATGAAAGTGCAGAAGGAGATGGTCTCCATTAATACAGTAGTGGTGCACATTTGTGCCATTTGATGCAGGAATAGCAGTGGAAGCCTTGACTGGCAAAGTATACTATAGAGACTCTGCTTTAGGATAAACTGAACAGGCTTGACTTAATACAAAACATCTTCTAAAAGTAATATATACATTACTTTCTAGATATAGAAACCAATATACCAGCTATCTTTCTCCTTCCTTTTTTTTAAGATTACAGTAAAAACAATCATGGTAGCACCAAAGACGCTGAAACATAAATGCTTCAAAATTATTTCACTGTTATATTGGAAGTACATACTGTGCTTTTTATTTGGTTAGAGAGTTGTAAAGATAACTTATAATGTACTCTGTAACTAGGCTGGATATTTGAACATCCTCTGAGTTTCTCAACCTTCTATCCCATGGTCACAGGACAGTACTGGATGTACACTTGAGATAACGCTTTTCATTCTTCCAAATCTAACTGTAATGGAGTTCAAGGTGAAGGAGTGGAGAAAGTAGAAGACAGACTACTTGGGTTATAGTATAGAGCAAAAAATTAAATACAAATAATCTTTAAATATTATTACAACTAGTCATGATTCTCCAGGTATGATGTAAATGTGATGATCTGGAAGATATGCAATGCACAAATACAATGGAAGAAGACACTAGAGAAAATTATAATGATAATCTATTTTGTTTTTTTCAAAACTTTTAAAGATAATCCATGCATAAGTCTTTCATAAAAATATTGACACAGATTAACTACTTTTCTCATTAAAAAGCTCAAACATTTCACAATAGATATTTAGCTTAGAAACACTGCTTACCTTAACTTTTTCTTCCAATCTTCCTAAGCGCAGACTGCCTTCTATAATTTTCTTGAGAACACCGTGATTCTCATTTTCCAAACATCTGGCCTGCAACCATGCAATATACAAAGCTACATGTAACCATTCTGTTTGGTTTGTCAGGGCAGACAAAATGCATACACTGAGGGAGACACAGCAATTCCATTTTGAACTCCAACAGTCTGAAGAACCAACATGGATAAAGAGTCCTGGAAATTATCCTTATAACGGCTCATTAATAATTTGTCAGCTGACTGTGAATCCTCTGAAGCAGTATTATTCTGAACTGAAACATACCATAAACCCAACCAATTCTGTGTTTATTTCTGCAGATATATGTATGTATTATGTATGTATAGGTACAGATCCCATTTTTATGCATGAGACTCATCCTTTGGGTCACCTTTAACAATCTGCTCTCAAACAAGCCCTTGAAACTGGCAGGGGTTCAGGCAAGGCTATTTCTCATGTGGTATGCTTAGTATTTAAAAGTAGATATCCCAGAGATTGATATCTAAGAATCAGCTCCCCCAGTTTCTAGGAGACATTTATTGTGCCCAGTTCCACAATCCTGAAGTCCAGTTTGAAGTGGACAAGAATTTGAGTTGTGTCACCACAGTTCCTCTTCTAGAATTAGGAATTAACTGCTTTATCTTTTTATCCAATGCTGATGATAACCTTTGTCTACTACCTGAACAACAAGAAGCTTTATTTAAACAAAGTTTTGTGAAATTATTTCAATTTGAAAACAAGAGTATGAATATGAACACTTGAAATTGTGCCCAGTATCTTGTAAAAGAAACTAAATGGGCTTACAAAAAGCTCAGAAACCTCCATGCCAGGCACTTCCACTAAACAGAAGTTGTTCCAAAACTCTATATCAGCCTGCCAAAATGACTGCTAATCAATAAGGAGCACTAATATGCAGATGCATCCATAGCAGAAGGTCCATACAGATCACTTTAGAGATAACAGTCCACCCTTAGACTCAAAAACAAATATTAAAATTTTATGATTGTGTGCTATTTTTAAATACATGTAGCTCAACATCAACTTCTAAAACAAGGTTATTTTAAATTTGTTATGTGCCATTGCAGATCCCAATGCTCATGTAAATTAAGGTTTAATTAATTCATGCCTCCAGAAATAATGATAACTGCTTTTAATTATTCCTCCAGAAAAAAATATTTCGCTGCTCCTATCCTATTTGCTAAAGTCTACTAGAATAGAGCTAAATCCTGAAACTGAAATTACAGCTTTATTCTTTGATAATTCAAGTTAACTTGTGTCAGTAGCATGATAATTGTGTGAATATCAATTAAATCATATTAATTATTTGAAGATAATTACCAAAAATACAAGATGATCACGTTCCTTTGCTATCTTCTCCACCAGCCCAATAAGGTTTGTTAGATAGTGATGGGCTGCAACTTCTTTTTCCATTGCTTCCTCCAGCTGTAATTGCAAAAGACCTATTCTCTTCTTTAATTGTCTATAAAATAAAAAAGAAAATATTTGGACTGGGAATTATTAATGGCCTTAAAAACACTTGTATCACATGTGCAAATCAACATGTACAAGTCTCAAACAATTGTACTGTTAATTTGCACTGGCTCAGAATATTTGCAGTGCAAATAGTATCATGTTCCAATTCTTGGGGCTGTTTCTTCTTTGCATTATGTTATCTGAATTACAACAGTAACAAGGATTTGAAAGAACAGTTTGTGCAATGGCTACAAGCTCATATTTCTTAAGATACAGAACAATAACACTGTCTTTACTTTTTAAAATGTTGTGAACTCAGGTGCATGAGAAAACATGCAACTAGTATGTGTCTTATCCTTATCTAAGTGCAAATAGTGTATGTCTACTCATTTTCAGGTAAGTACACCTAGTGATTAATTGCTATAGCTAACTACTAAATTAAAGATATATTCTTAATTTGCACACAGACACAGAAAAGTGAGCATGAAAGCATACAAAGGTTAGCAAAACTTGACAACCACGCCTCTAGACATGACAAAGATATGTTTAGGAAGCACGTTTTTTTTTGCAGTACATAGAAAATACACATTATGGGAAGTTAGACAATATTTTTAAATAGTTTTGTTGGTTTTAGAAATATAAGTATTTCTGTATAATAAAATGAGACTGTGATAAGACCTGTTTGTCTTTTGAGTCATTTGCATTTCATTTTCCAGGATCTTCTTGTCAGCCATTAAGTTATTTTTCTCTAAGAGCAGTTTCTTGTTTTCAGTTTGCAGTGATGCTATCTTTCCCACTGCAGCTTCCACCTCACAGTTCCTTTTCTCCTGCTCCTGTTGTAAACAGCTGCAAAAACCAACAGTGTAGAACAGGTATCATGTACACTAAAATGCTAAGTTACTTCATAATTTCAACATGGGTATCTTCCTGTAAGATACACTGAGAATGCTCAATGTTCATTGGTGACATCAGAGAGGTATTACAATCTCATATCAAAATCATGACTAAATTATTCAAGTAATTCCTTTGGACTGCACTTTATTTAAATTATAAAAATATGTAGTCCAGATGTAATCCCTTCACGTTTCTTTTCTTTTGAAAGAAATTACTATCAACACCAAAATGCAAGGTCTGAGGACTTCTCAGGATGGCACTGTACCATGAAAAAGTAACCTGCACTGTCCAAAGGCTTGAAAGCATACCAATTTATAGAATATCTTCACAGAAACATTACTCTGCAGATTATGCTGCAGGCAGCACTTTTGAGTTATGCTGTTTTGTGTAATTTCCATATTTTTAACAACTGAAGAAACTTAGAACTTCTAGTTCAGAATTCCAGGATTCTTTAGACATGTTCCAAAGATGGAGTCACAAGAATGAGAATGTTTTATATATGGTATTGATAGAAGCAAATAGATTTGACAAAAATGTTATTTTTAATGCCATCTCTTCTACTATTTAAAATGGCACAATTAGCAGTAGGTACTCTATTGTAAAAACATTTCTACCAATGTTTCTAGAACTGGGATTTCCTTTTGTAATTTTAAATGTCTCTGAAAACTAAGACAGTATTTTTTAAATACTTCTTTCCCTGTCTTTGTGCTTTGGTAGTTACCTTTCTGAATCACCAGCATAAATTTCCATGGCCTCAAAACTACCAAGTGCCCTGTTGCACAGCTCTGGTCATGTGTGTGCTTTGCACCAGTGTTTCTCGGTGCACCACATGTAAACTCATACCTTTTTAAATCATTCACCAAAGCCAAGTGCTCCTCTGCTGGTATTCTCCTATCTATTTTGGCTTTCAGCTCTTCACATGTCGAATACAAAGCTTCTAGCTGCTTCTGGTACTCTGTTATTTCTTTCTCTTGACTCTGTTTCTTATCTTCTAAGAAGACTATTTGTTTGGTCAACTTTGAAGCTTTTGGAAGAAGGAAAAAGAGTGTCAACTGTGTATAGCAGAACTAATTCAACCATTTAGTGAAACTTCAACAAAACCATTAATACATTAATTCCTAGTTGTTTACAACATTATGTAACAAAGGATTTGTCAGTTTGTGTTTTAACAGTCTGGACTTGATTTTTTGCTGTCTCAAGCAACTTGTTTTGGAGAAGTGCAGAAGCTTCAAGAGTACTTCTTTTCAGGGCTATAAGCTCATTGAAATGTCATTTTACCCTGAAAAATTCTGATTCTGTTTAAAGTGCTCTTAATTTAGCAAATGTACTGCTGTTTAACATTCTTCTCACTTTTTCAGAAGTAAGTCAAAATGTAGTATTTTGTATAGTGTCAATAGGTGATAATGATTTTTTTTTTCAGTATCGTTGACATCCAGAGCTTGATCTCCTATTATCATTACCTACACTCAAGGATACTTTTTAGGCATAAAGTTGCAATAAAAACCCCAGCCAACTCCACCAAGCTTGCCAAAACAAAACAATAACAACAGAAAACAAACAAAAAGCCCTACAAAAATTGAAACCTGCAGTACCATCTTTAGTGTAGTTCAGATGACTAGCAACTCAAGCACTTTTACCTTCTTGAACATGCTGTCTGTGACTATCTTTTGCTTTAGCTTGTTGAATTTTGAGTTGCTCCATCAACAATCCATTTTCTTCCAAGACCAGCTTGGCCTGAGTTTGCAGCAGCTGCCTGCAGTGATAACCAACTTGTAAATAAAATTTAACTCAAATGTTAAGTTACGTCCAAAGAACAAACGCAACTGATTTTCAACAGTGTAAACTTACAAAATCATATTTGAACCTCTTTTAAAAACAGATTAAAAATCCTTATTGAAAGCAACATCAGGACCTGAGGTAATCAAATCTATACAGATACTAACACTTGTATTTCTGCCTCATTGAAAGTAGGTCTATACCACTGGGTGAATCTGCAGAAAGACTTAAGGTTATGATGCATGCTGTCTCTTCCAAAGTCCTACTCATGGAGATACTGTGTCATCTGACCCCTTACATGCAACTACTACCTATGTCAAGGGTGCAGGAAGAATTTTTACATTCAGTCATAAGTAGATGCTATTCCAAAACTTGTCACACTGGTCAGGAATTATCTTCCATTTTCCACTTGAAGTTTGTTTATGGTGAATGAATACCCAGCTGTTGTTCTAGTACCATAATTGCAGCATAAGAATTTTTTGTATCTGCCATGTCTCCTGTTCCTGCTGCATATACAGAGAGCAACACTGTCCTTTTTCAGCCTTTTTCTAGAAGTGAGAAAGGCCAATCTGCCTAAGCTCCAAATAAAAGAGGCTCTCCATTTTCTTGGCTACACCACAAACCCTTTCAGCTTTGATTCTCTGTGCTTAAATATATGTACCCTCCAGAGATTTCCATAAATTGTATTGTTATTACTCAGCCTCTACTGGAAGGATCTATTATAACATACTGCACAACCCTTCTTTCTCTTTATACCTGTTGTCCTAAAAAGCTCACGGTCATCTTGCAAAGAACCAGTACAAACAGATTCTTCTCCATCTCAGTTACCCATTGATGAATGTTCTCTTATCTCAGTTAGCAACCGATCTCACTTAGGTAAATTGTTACTAAGTATCAAGTTTTTTTACTACTGTCCTGGTTTAAAGGACAGGTGTCTTCCAAGGAAGGTGGGAACCTCCCTTGGCATGGAAAATATGACCCCCTTCCCTCCTAATTATTATAACTTTAACCTCTGAGCAGCAGACTGCAACAGCACAGGCGAGCACACAGGGTAGCAAAGACTCCTGAGCCACACCAGAAGCCACAGCGTGTTGCGTTAAAATGTAGTGAAAAACCCGAAGCAGAAAAACAGTAGGGCCGGCGGCAGACAGGCTGCCACAGGCTGTGAACAGCCTGGTCAGGAGAGAAATCAGCAACTTTCTCAGGCTATCCTGGAATTTCTGAGGGAGTGCAAAGAGAATTATAAACAATGTCTACACCTGGTATTTGTATGATAGCTACACGATGTTTGTTTTGAGACGTTTTTCAAGAGATTGTTGCTTTTCTTTCACGCATGGGCTGAGGGGGTGACTTTGCTTGCTAACCTGCCGACCAATGTGAGACGACCTAATCTATAAAAGTCAAGTTCTTTTCTTAATAAAGGCTTTAAGCTTCTTCGCCTTTTGATCTATGGAGTCATTTACTGTTGCTGAGTGAACTCTGCAGCGACAACAGGCGGCTGACCAAGGCAGCCCAGCCCTGCTGTTTTTTTGTCACAGGCAGCCAGGACATGCTCCCTTCCAGGAAGGGACTGGGGCCAGGGTCCCCTTCCCAGGGTGTTGGAAAAGGTCCCAGTTGAAGAGCTGCTCTTGCGAGCAGAAGCTCACCCACAGTAAGGAGAATCAATGCAGGGTGAACATTCTGCAGTGGCAGCGAACCCTCTGGGCAGCAAGTCTGGCACCAAAACCATACCTGCCCACTCCCATCCCAATCCCATTCCCAAGAGAGTGAGGAGCTGAGCCTGGCCCTGACCCCCCAGCCAAAATCTCCTGGTATTTCTGCACTTCCCAAGGGAAAGCCACTCCAGCTAAGAGATTGCAGTCAGCTGCACTCCTACTCCTACTCCTACTCCTACTCCTACTCCTACTCCTACTCCTACTCCTACTCCTACTCCTACTCCTACTCCTCCCGGCCACATCTTTTGTCTCTTAAGTATCAGTCACTCTCATCTCTTAGGCAACAAATGGGAGAAAATTCCCTA
>VXBU01006189.1:0-53632 GCA_013400315.1 Bombycilla garrulus
CACCCCAACCCCCCACAACCATTAACATTTTGCAGTCTGCTACCACAAGTGCTGTTGACATAATTTATGAATCTGTTAAAAGCAGGTTACCACAGGGCAAATATTGCATGTGTACAAATTTTTTACAACTTCTGTGTGGTCAGTGATGATAATAATAATAGGGAAAAAGGTCCTGGGAATTAAGCCATGCAGAGATTTGCTGTTTAATTTTGGCAGTGTATTGGTTTTTGGCTGCTCCATGATCTTTATGCTCGCTAGAAATATAAAGGGCAGTTCTTTTAAAAAATGACCATCAATGGTTGAGACAGATGCTCTTTCAAATGAAATATAAAGATATATAGCATTCAGACAGTCAAACTGTTTTTTCACATGTTAACCTTTTCCTTATTCTATTTAGCCAATTTTGTCAGCTCTTACTGTATTACTGCTAGCTTGTCATGGAAGAGTTCAGTGTTATGACTGTGTTTTTGCTCTGTCCCTTTTCCTTTCTTTCACTGTACTGCATCTCTAAGTGAACTCTTCCCTCTTCTGAGCATTTTGTTATGCATAACAGCTGCTGAGTGGCTGAGTTTAAAAATATTTTAGAACATGTCCTTTGATTGTGTGTTCCATTTTTTTCCATGTTTCAGTCATTATTGCTGATGGAAATCTTTTATATATATATGTGTCTAGATCTCAATCTTTTTTGAATTTATAGAAGCATGTTTCATGAATCAGACCTAATTTTAGTTTAACAAAGATTAGAAATAAATTTGAATGTAACAGCTGTACAATATACAGGTACATTAAGCAAAACAATAAACATAGTAAAATACACATGGAATGGAGCAAATACTATGAGACCTTTAAATTCAGAATTGGCCTAAATTCAAAAATGCTGTATCTTGAAGCAGTATTCAAGTCTTGTTTCATAAGCACTGAAAGGTTCCTGAACTCAAATAGTCAAAATGGATTAAATTACCTAAGTTATGGCCTCTGATCTGTAAAAAGAAAAGAGATATATGGGGGTGAATCAGAACATTTTCAGGATAGACATCTATCATACTAAAGAATTTTCCTGGAATCAGTGCAAATTTTGGCAGTCTATACTTATTTTTGAAAAACTTGAGCAAGCTACTTATTACCCCACTTACCTTTTGCAGATGGAAGAGCATTCCACATCCTCAGGTTCTTAAACAATTATTTTTAACATTCATAGAAGCAAATCCTTCAGAATTTTTTTCTAACCTCCAGAGGCAGAGCATTCTTATCTTGCCATATTTTTATTATTATTCATCTTGCTTTTCATCATTCTACAAGCTTTAAGTAAAGCAAAGGTTTTAGTTAGCTGGACTAACTAAAAATCTAATTGAATCCTGGCTCAGGATTTTATGAACAAAATTGTATTTTGCACCTGATTAGTTCTTGCCTTTTTTTTCCCCCCGATCACTATTTATTAGAGTCTCTTCACTTGTTCAAGTTTTCCTTAACTAATTTTTTTCACCTTTTTTTTCTTTTAATTGTGAGTAGTGGTGTCTCAGAGGATGTATGGGCAATTGAAAATGGTGTCCATATGAGGAAATGCTTGTTGAACTCCCAGGGATGGCGTATCTTGCTTAAAACTACTCATGTCTGTCTGTTTTCTGAGATCTCACTCAGCATAGCACTTGATTGGAGTTCATGAAGGGACTCTGACCTTTTTCTTTCTTTTTCTCTTTTTACTTCAAAGCCTCTGAAATATGTGAGATCTGTGTCTCAGCCGTACAGCACAGTATTTTTGTAACACATGACAAAGGATGTGTCTAACAAGTTCTAGTGTATGGTAGGAATGCATGAAGTGGTATTTGAGGATAAAAAACCTTTGGGGATAGAGCTGGAAGACTGTATAGGGAAGAAGAACCCAAACCAGGCATAACATTTTCATATTGTATATGGAGAGTGCTGCATGGAATATTCCTCCTTCTGCACAACTCCCTGCTTAGGTCTCAGAGTGAGCTAAATGCATCTCTTCAAAACAGCCTGGAAGCTGAGTAACTATTACATCACATGGACAATCATGGAATCTGCTCCTCGCTTTGCTCCTGGGTATTATTTTACTAAGCAAAGTAGATGCAGTAATCTCCCTTCCAACTGCTCCTTACAGTTTGGACTAGTTCCACATTCATCTATTGCATTTCTATTCTCTTGGATTTAAACACCAGACAGAAATGCATTTGATGACAGTTGTCAAATCAGGCAGTCTGGCTACTTAGAGGTATCTATTGAATTAACCAGGAGCTGTGTCAACTGTGGCAAAGCCACTGAGTTCTTTTTCTGGAACCAGGCATGTGTTCATGGCTTGTCAGCCAGCTGCTGTTGTCCAGCATAAATGCTCTATTTTTGAAGCATTAAATTACTAAAGACACCAATACAGTAACATGAAATATTACACAAGATATCTGTTATGCATATATTTAATGATCTTTGCTACGCATTGTTAATGAGGTATCATAGTAATAAATTAATGTGATAGTTATTTATTCATTATTACCTTGTAAGTAAGACATAAATCTTGATGTGAAGACATAAAATGCACAATTCACCCTTTTTCACACATTTCTTAATTATATTAAAAAAATGCGTCTTTTTTTGAGTTCACCTTCCAGGAATTGCCTATTATTATGGCTTTCTCAGATTAAAGAACTCTTTAGTAGGTTTTTGCCTGTTTTTTTGGGTTTTGTTTGTTTTTTATTGTTGTGGTTTGGTTTTTGTTTTTTAAGCAGATATATAGACAGTGAGCAAATCATACCCTCCATGTCAGTGTTTTGTGTGACCATGGAATCAGTGGTTTGGGGGCTGGAATGAGGCAGTAGGAAGCATGTGTTTCTCTGAACCAAGGAAGGGGATGGTTCCATCATCATGCAAGACTCTTGTGTGAATGTGGCTTTATAAATGTTCTGTGGCTGAGTGCAAGAAGGGAGGATGTACAGTCTGCACTGTTGAACAGTGCTTAGTGTTGATGTCTTTAAAGCAGCATTCATCCCTTTCTAATTTGCAAATTCCTGTTGAAACAAAATCACAATAATGCAAGAGCGACATAACAAAAACCTGTGACCTGTGTTACATGAAAGATAAAATTGTCCCCTTTTGCCTTAATAACTTGACATGAATCAGTTTCTTTTTAATGTAATCATTAACAAATCATCACACACAAAATTAGGAGGGCTATTCCATTTTCCAGTAATTTGTTCATATGGCTTTTGAAGATGCTCCAAAGGTCCTACTAGCATGTAATTTAGTTAGGTGAAACTATTTCCTTTGCTGTTTCCAAGCAAGATATTATCAAATTAAATAGCACCCAAAATGTACTCCATAACTTGATAGATGTAAATTAACATGCTTCAAACGGAAGCTGTTTTCACTCCTAGTTTCAGAATGGTTTTTTGAGATTCTGCTTGGACCTTTTGTTTTTCTGTAGCTCAGAAAATTCAGAGTTTAAAACTAGTATCATTCCTTGAGGTTCTTAGATTCTAAGAGTGAAAGCTATCACACAATTGCTGAGTGTGAACTTGCAGGCAAGCTGCAATAAATCAGGGCATTACTCAGAATTATCCTGACTCAAGGGACCGTTTAAAGGTTCTCTCAATGAGTTTATGTACAATGAATTGACCATTGTTCATATACCTGTTACATAATGGCAATATTATATCCAGTAAAGGATTTATTTTAAGTTAGAGAGACTGGCAGGATAGTTTTTATTCTGATAGTAAGAACAGAACATAATTCAGGAAGCAATGTATTTAAAAGAAGACATTGTCACTCTTATCTCTGCCATTGTAGTTTTACCTCTTTCTTTTGGAAATACTCTAGAGGTGATCTTCAGTTACTTGAATGCACAGTGTGTTTTCTACAGGATACTTAACACCATTAAACTTAGCTAATGGATTTGTTTAGGATAAGCTATACGTTCAGTAGTTCTACAAACATCACTTGTGTTCTTGCCTCTATCATAGTTCCTGTCCTGTGTTCAGTTGTGAAGAATACACTGGTGGGGTTTTTTTTCCACATTTCTTTTTAAACAATTTGTTGCTGTCAGAGCAGGCTTACTACTGCCGTAGCACTGCCAAATGGATTCCAAGGTGTGGATCTGGCATGCATATTGTTCTGCAGCCCAAAATATCTTGGAGGAGTTACTGCTGTTTTCTGTCTGGATAGTCTTAACTAGCAAAACCTTCTGGATGAGGTTTGAACTTAGTAAAAGAGGAGATAAGAAGGGCATTGCTGGTATCTGTTGAAGAATAATGAGTGCAGCTATCAGCTCATGTTCAAACCAGCTTGTTCTGGTCAGTAGCCTCCTGCCCACCAAGGAGCAAGGGAAGCTTCTAACTTCACCATACTATTCATGACTCAGTTTGATCTCCCAAGCAATTATATTCCACAGTGCCTGCAGGGAGAATGAGGTGAGGGTTTATGCAGGGAAACACAGCAGCAGTAATTCAGACTGGTAGCCACACACAGCTATAAAAGAAACTCCGACTCAGACTTTTGACAGCATTATTTCGGGAGAGTGGTAATCCTAATTACTCAAGTATCCCTGAATTCTTGTCCTGTTCTGTTTGCCTTTTTTTATTCAATAGAATTTGTTTGCTTAAATATCTTTGACTGCCACTTCCCCACCCTGACACCTCCAGTGAGTGGCGAACATTGCTCCCATTCATAAGCAGCTTCTGGCCAGGACATTACACTAATGTTCTAATGTTAAAAAAAAAAACAGAAGGAAAAAAAACAAAAGATAGCATTGCATGTTTCTTTTCAAAGCATAAAATTGGTATCCCTGGTCTTTGTCCTCAAAGTGGTGAAATAAGAAGGGACCATGACAGTTCCAAAGATAGGCAGCACGATTAAAACCCACTGACTTATACTTTATATAAATGCAGAAATGGCAAATGGGCATTTTTTGACTTCAGTAAACTGCCTAAATTATTAAATAGCTGAGGAATGAAAATGAGTGGAATTTTGGCAGGCGTCTTACAAAACTCATGCAGAGTTTGCCATTTCCTTAATTGCTGCTCCTTCTAAGGGAAAAATGCATAGATTGTAATGGTTTGTTTCATCTTTTAAGGTTATCTCATTGTTATTATTAAAATGAGCTCTCAAAACACAACATTCCAGGAATCCAAAAATCTGTGGATTGGTCTGCCCTTTGCTGCTTTCATAAATAAACTAGAAATCCAGAAGGCACAAATTCTCATCTCTCTTCTTCCTTTGATTTGTTATTACCATTTTCTTATGCTTTACATTCCTATCCTTTGTTGACCATATTTAGTTATCCTCTCTCAAAGGTAGAATTGTTGAAGCTTAAAATATCTGCCTACAGTTGTGTTGGAATGTTGAATCCATATGCACACCAGCAACAGAGATGGGTTTAGAGATGATGTTTCCCCTTATGTTCACATTACCATGGTGAGTACACAGCAGGTACTCTCCCCAACACAAGTGGGATGCTACAGTGGCAGTGAGACAGAACAGGTATTTGTCAGGGTTGGAGAAAAACATGGGAAAGGAGCATTGAAAGTCTAGAAAATTAAGATGCCACTTTTGAATAGTTTCTTTATTTCTTTACTGCTTCAAACTGAGAGAAAATGAAAGGTGAACAGGTCTTCAAAGAAAACAAGTGACTAGAACTTACATTATTTATCTGTCAAAGGTTTTCTAAGGAAGTTGAAAAATTCCATGTTAGTCTTGGACATCAGATAGACCAGTGTGGACTGAGAGGATGGACTGGATGACTTGGCTGCATGCAGTGTAAAAAATTACATAAAATATATTCTCCTGCAACTTTGCATATATATGTGTACTACTTGTCTATTCTGTGTAGCCATTTATAATAGAAACTTACTTCATCTATGTGTGTGGTTTTTCTACTTCAATATATTAATTAATACATTGAACTGATAAACACTTCAATGCATTTTGCTCTCCCACATGCATGGCATATGCAGTTAGACATTATGGATTTATGTCTAGCGTCAGTATATTTAGCTTTGTTCATTATATCTTTGCTTTCCAAGTTTAAAAAAACAATATCGTTCTATTTGCTAACATTTGGACATTTTACCTTAATAAGAATTTTACACACTTTTTCTGTGTGCATCAGTAAAATTACCAATAATAAGTATGGATTAGGATTTAATTTAGGGAATTTAGATTCTTTTTACCATATATACTTTCTGCAAACTGAGTTGTATCAGTGGGTCATTTAGAGGTATTTGGTCAATATACCATTATTGCTGCAAAAACTGAGTTCACACTGTTTCTGACTACAGAAATGCTTAGATCAGTAGACAAAGAAAACTGAACTTGCTAACTCTAAAAAATCAGATTCCTTTTTAAACTGTCGAAGAACATAACTTGAAGTGTACCATTTTAGGCTTATAATTTGAGAGTTAGGGCAATTCTTGCTCTTTCTGGCCTAACAAAGGACAGAAGAGAAATAAATGCTTCCAAAAGGATTAGTCTGTATTGATGCTATTGATATGGTTTCTCTTGTGACCAAAGGTCACGCTGACTGTTAAAAAGAAAAAAATGGTTGAGCAAAAGACCACTGACTTAGAGGGAGGTTGTTGGTGGAGGTGGCTCAGTAAATATTGTCCTTTTAGCTGCAAGCTGAGCTGTCATTTTTTCAGAAATTGTTGCTTCTGTTTTATTTCACAGAGTTCAAAAGGCCAATTCTGAGTGCTGAACCAAATAATGTGAATAACATAAGGTTTAGGAAAAGTCCAGATTTCCAGTATAGAAGACATATGCTGTCATTTGAAGGGATACCATGCCAGCAGACCTGGGCAAACTTGAGAAGTGGGCCCATGAGAACCCAGTGAAGTTCTAAAAAGTCCAAGTGCAAGGTTCAGCCCCTGAGTGAGGACAAGCCTAGACCTGAGCACAGACTGGGAGATGAACTCAGTGAGAGCAGCACTGCTGAGAAGGACTTGGGGGTTCTCGTCGATGTTGAAATGGGTCCAGAGGAGGCCACAGAGATTATCAGGTGACTGGAATATCTCTCATATCAGGAGAGGCTGGGACAGCTGGGATTGTTCAACCTGGAGAAGGTTCTGGAGAGACTTCCTTATAGCAACCTGCTAGTACATAAAGGGGGCTTATAAAGTAGAGGGAGGGTGAGTTTGTACACAGACAGATTGTGGTAGGCTAAGGAAGAATAATTTTAAACTAATAAGGTCTCTTCCAACCCAAGCCATTCTAGGATTGACTCTATCTTTTATATGTAAGTCTAAGTGCAAGTGTGTAGATACTGGTATATATCTAGGTACACGTACATATATGCATGTAATCCAAAGGCTGGCTTTTAATTACAAGAATTTGGCACTGTTTGAAAAGGGATTAAGAAAAAAGGGATTAAGAAGCTATAAAGTGAGATCACCTTCATTCAAACCTTGTGTTAGTTTATGGGATAGGATCTGAGAATCAGAACAAGGACAATGTTTACGTTGTCAGTTTTCTTGAGGCTATCTACACAGTTTAGTTTTTCATTATTTTCCACGTCCATGTGTTGCAAGAGGGGAAAAAAAGGACTAGACAATTCTTGCTATCTTTTGACAAGTAACGTGCTGTTCATTCCCACATTTCTTAGAAGTCTTTTAACTTTCTTTGTCCTCCTTTAAGACTTTCTGGTGACTTGTCTTTGTAATTCCATCTTGTTTCTAAGGTCTCTGGCATGTAAATGGAAGAGTTTTCACTGTAAAATTCTTCTCTGTGCTAGCAAGATATATGTAAATATCAGTCCGACATAGAGATTCAGTAGTTCAAAAACAGAATTTCATAGACCAGGTAGTCTTTATTCCTTGCTGGTGTTTTGAGTTTTTGATCAGCATTCTGGTCACTGCTTTTAGCTGGTTCAGGAAAATGCACACACACTGACTATACAGTTTGCTGCAGTAACTTTCATATTACACCTATCCTTTAAGAATTTTGGCTTGCCTTTTAAAAAAAAAAAAGTTTTTTGTATTTTTTCAATATTTTCTGAGGTCCAGCTTTTACCAGAATTTGTATTATTGGTTTCCCCACACATTTATGAGATCTTTGTTCATAGTGGGAGGTGACCATACCAGCACTGTAGAGCTGGTTTCATAGTATCAATTCTGCTAAAAACTGAGTCTCCAGAGCTATGAAACTGGTCTCTGAAAAATCCAATGACTGCTGCATCTGCAGAGAAGCAGTACTGAAAACTTACTGCAGGGTGAGTCAGATGAAACACAGTGAAAGAATGTTTTAGCGATTTTTAGAGTTTTGCTATTACTGAGAGTGACATTGACATTTTTCGAAGTAAACTCTGTGTCTCTGGAGATTGCCTATACAAGCATTATGCATTGTGCAGCCTCACTTAAGCTATCTGAAAGCTTTAAATGTTCCGTGGTCTTCATTTGTCCTCTGTAAAAGAATAAATGCGACTGAGGCTGTGTCTTCACTCGCTGAGCAGATATTGACTATGTGCCAAATGCAGCAGTGAGCAAGTTTGCTTGCCTGGAGACTTTTTGCCAAGCTGTGTCACTTTAGTTTTGTTTTCTAGAACTTTAGAAGAAACATCTTCCTAACAGCAATCCAATAAGAAAATTAAATGGGGAGATGGAGGGTCTAGGGTTCACTGCCTGTTTTGGAGGAGCAAGTTCTGTGAGATCTCAGCAGCTCTGTTTACATGTGACTCCTAGAGAGAGTCACAGTGCATGGCTGACAAAACAGGATGAGCCTTTTAAATGGACAGGATGAGAAAGTGGGGTGTGTGCAGGAAGGGCTCTAATTCTGGCACAAGTGCATGGCTTATGGCTGAAGGATGAAGCATGCAGGTGCTGAGGCTCATAAATTGGCTAGGAGAAAGGAAGGGCTATCAGGATGGGGTACCTTCCATAGTTAAATGGAGAATTTTGGTATGTGCCTCATAAAGAATAGAAGTATTGCATATTTATTTTATCAATGCAGCATTCTTCAGGTTGGAGAATAATGTCCAGACCCTAGTGGACACTGATGGCCTTAAATAAGGTTAAGTGTAAGACTTTTTTCATTAACAGCTCAAAGATCTCTGTGTAGTTCACTGATTTTAAATATATTCAAAAATCANTCCTGAAAAGATAACCCCCCTCACAAACATTGCTACATGACTTGTAGATCTGGGTTAGGTATGGATGATCAGCAATCTCAGACTTCAGCCTAGAGCTGCAAAAAAATGCTACAGCTTGACATTTGCATAGTCAGACTAATGTTTTTAGGGGGTCAGGCCTAAAGTGAAACTAGACTATTTTGTGTAGCTTCTCAGTATGTTACCTTTCTTTACTCTATGGAGTGCAAATGTCTGGATACTCTTATTTTCCTCTTCTCTCTCCTGCGTTATTTCTACTTCCCTTTTAGGAGTCTTTGGAAGTTTTCACATAATGTAAGAATAGCTTCTGTTTAATTATCTCTTTTTCATTCTGAAGAAATAAGCACAGTGAACTATGTTACCAAAACTGAGATAAAGGGGAACTACCAGTTGATAGTGAAAGATAAATTGCAGCCTTTGCTATTTTAGTAAGAAGTATTTACTCAGTTACAGAACCACATTAATATTTTCTGATTATATAAATTACAAGACATTCCACATTTTAAGGTACAAATAGCAATAGTAGCAACCATTTAAAATTTACAAGCAATTAACTTATAAATTATTACTGTAGACCAAACTATAAAAGATTGCAGCTCTTATGCAGCAATAAACATTGTATTTCCTTTTATAGATTTGAATATCTTTTATTAGTCTTGAATTTTCAAAATATCGCTGGTTTTACTACCTTGTTTATGTAGCATATTGTGTATAATTTTCATATGTCAGACATTGTTCTTCTGATGTTGGTACCTCAAAAGGAATATGCCTTTCATAGAAATCTGGCCACAAAACATCTGTCACTGAAAACTGGAGTTTCTAACGTGTATATTTGGTATATACACATAAATGTATAATTGTACTTTGTTTATATATATGTGTTGTATTTATATTTGTGTGTGTCGATATATACATAAACTGCCATGACCAAGAGTGTTCTGCATATTGAGGAGGACAGATGGTTTGATAGACTGAAAGCTATTTGCATATAAGGACAATTCAAAATATATAGTTATCTGTAGAATTTGATGAAATCTCTTGGTTTAGCACCAGATACATAATCTGTGAATAATAGAAGATAATTTTCTGTAAAAAGTTCACTCAGTTGAAAAAACAAACCTCAAAATATGGAGGTCAGAAAAAATATCCTAGTTTTTAGTAATATAAAATAGGTATCTGATCTGCTCTTTGAGGATAAATATATTTAGTTCAACTGAGTCTTTCTGAGTCTATGAAGTAAGGATATCAAAATAGTATAGTAATTATGTATAGCATGCTTTAAAGCATATTTATGCATGCCAGATATTGTAGTTTTATAATTATATCAAGCTGTCTGCAGAGCTTCATCACTTTTTGTTAAAGCCAAGGAAAATTGTTATATATCTGTAGATTTTTAAAAACAGCTTATTAATCACAGGAATAGTGCCATAAAAATATCATGTGACAACAAAAATAACTGTTGGAAAGACTTACTGCATGACATAACTAAAAATATAAAAAATATCCCATCTTTTTCCCCAAGTTCTTTCCAGATGCCAGAGCACAAAATTTATGAATTATCTGGGACAGTTGAAAGAGAGGTCCTCCATTTACCTTATGGTGGCTCCATCTGTGCGCTTTAGTGGCTGGCTGGATCTCTAGGGCAAAGGTGATATCCCTGGTTTGCTGTCAAATCCTCTGAGCCATGGGAAGCTTCCAGTTGTGGAGGGAGGAAGAATAAGGAGTGGAAAACAGCACTCCTGGAAGCTGGGTGTGCAGGCAGCTCTGGAAACAAAGATGAGACTTTTTGTAGTTGCCAAAGAGGAACCATCCAGGGCTGATGTGCCCCTTTGCAGGTGTGCAGTGTGGAGGTTTCTTCTTGTTAACTCGTTTTTGAAGCTACCTCACTCCCAATGCCCCTGAGTTTTTATCCTGCCCCGTGTTTTGGTTTGTGCCCTGATCACTGTGCTCCTGTCAGTGATCCGATGCACTTGAGGATCTCTGGAGGTCACCCACTAGGGAGGAAACGAGGAGGTAGTTCTTCTCAAATGTGTGACCAGTGCAGGGCCAAGGGGCAATGTTCCTCCTGTGATCAGGAAGCGAAATGTGCAGGGAGCTCGGAGTCAAGGCTGAATTGTGTACTCTCCCTCCAGTCTGGGGAAATATCTAAAGCAATGTTTTGTACTTTCCACAAATGTAAGCCTCTCTTTACTGCTGTCTTAGGGTAGCTTTGCATAATTCAGTAGATCTTCTCTTCCTACTCAGTGGCCACCTCCTTTTGCTCCCTTACCTTCTTGCTTTAGGCAAATGTAGCCTGAAGGACTGGAAGAACTCCTGTTCTTCCTTATCTTTTATGATTACAAAATTCTCTGCAGGCTTGTCCTGAGTTCCCTACAGTTTCAGGCTTTTAAACAAATTAGTCTTAGTCTCACAGTATTTGTCACCAAGCAGTGTATTCATAGATTGTGTCAATTTTTGCTTCAGTGACCTTTTCATTATGCACACATGGAACAGATTCCAGATCAGATTCTGTATCAGATATCAGAACTTGGGAAACTAATTCAAGTGTGAGGTGACAAGCTTTCATACGTGTAGAATTTCAAACGTACTTTTTCATAAGTTATTAAAAGGACTAATTATTGGGTTAAGAATGTTTTAGTCTGAAAAGGTGATTTTTCCTGGTTACCATGGTCTTTTCTGCTCAAAAAAACAAACAAACACAACAGCCAAGTGGAATGTATGCTATGAAAAATTCTTTTCATTCTCATCTGACTTCTGTATTTGTGCTGGTCAACAACCAAATGACATTAACCTGGAGAATACAAATGTGCTTTCATGCTGTGTGAGGTGGTGATAATTCGGATTACAAAAAAGTATCAGGAAATCTTGCATGCTGTTGCCTACCTAACGTGGTTTGTGTGGTTTTTTGGTCCACCTGAAATTTCCCCCTTTTTTTTTTTTAATGCAGTTTATATAGTTAGATTTATAGTCTAGGTATAGTTTGTATAGTTAGATTTTCATATAGTTAGAGAATCAAAAGCATTTTTTCTCAAGAACAAGAAATTATTTCTCTGTTATTTTATATGTTATCTTAAATTGTTAGTGAAAGCCAGGGAATTAGCAACACCGTGAGAGCTTCATATCTAATGAAAAATCGCTCACAGTTGTTACTGGTAACTAATGCCTCACATCTTGAAAAATTACACTGTTGTGCTTGGGAGATACTTATTTTTTTAGTGTATAGTCAAAATGTCTATGTTTTAAATTTTTAGCTGCTTTCTTTGTAACAAAAAAGAGGTAATTTTCTAATGATAAAATAATAGTTGTGTGTTTCATCAATTTATTTCTCAGTAATCAGGAAAAATAAGGGAATTACTAAACTACAGTCACATTCTTGATCTCCATACAGTTTAATCCTCAAATAAGAGGTTCTATTAGAGTTGAGGAAAACATTCCTCAACTTCTTCTTCATGCTTGACTTTATGTGTTAAATATGTTGTTTTAGACACCAGGGCTGGAGAGAGGTGGAAGAAACAGAAAAATTAACATTGAAAAATTCATTGCTTGGACAGATTTTTGTCCCCAGAATCTCTCAAAAGTTTATCAGTCAGTCTCGGTCTCCCTGCTGCAGAATAACAAAGATTTTGATCATACCGACTGGCTACAGATCATTGTTGTTCTGGCAGCCTTCCTAGGTAGGAACCACACAAGTGTGGTTGTAGGTGGCAGCCCAAATCATCCCAGAATCTCCATTATTTCTGTGAGCAGCATCAGCTAGACTTCATACCTCCCGTACGACTCCATGGCTCAGACTAATCTTTACCAGGAAAGAGGGTGCAAGGAGGAAGAGTTTGTATTTACTTTTTCCAATCTGGGGTACATTCACTGCCCCAGGACTTAATGATGTTAATATTTGGGAGACCGGTAAACTGCTTCATCTTCAGGGAGAAGATGTCTTCTCATGAAGCAGATAGCAATTTAGATAAAGAGAAAAATTAATGAAATTATGTCCCATGAAGAATCAGAATGCGTATCTCATTTTCTGGAGAGGTGATTGCATGTTATGCTTGTCTGTTCCTGATTCTGTACCTTAATGTGAGGGTTATTCAGAGAATTGGTTAATTGCCTTACCAACAAGAGTGTGTGAAGTTTAACAGTTGACTGCTACATAACTAGTTTAATTCTGCACTGGTGGTTGAGTTATTTTGTAGCAGAGATATAAATTACCAGTGTGCGAAATCCAGACAGGGACTGAATAACCAGGATGCAGGGCTTTTTAGGGAAGCTTTCACTTTTTTCTCTCTTTTTCATTTCACTCGTCTTTTTGTTTTTGTGAATGTAAAAGACAAGTATAGAAATCTTGGTAGATTTACAGGAGAGAAACAGAAATTACTTGGTTGGAAGATGTGTGTTATAATGAGAGACTTGAGGATCTCAGTCTGACTTAGTTTATGAAAAAGGAGAGGGAATGATGATTTCATTGCTTTCTACATGTCCTTCCACATGAATAAAATGGCTACTGAAAAGTTTTCTAAAGTAGCGAAGAAATATATTAGTGCCTTGAAATTAGAGTCTGACAAATTGCCTTAATATTTTTAGCAATATATGGTATTAGTCTTTGAAATTAATTACTAAAGAAAGTCATAGGGTCTTAATTTCTTGAAATCTTAAACTTTATTGTCTTTCTGGAAAACAGGCTTTTATTAAATAGTATTGTATTCATTGAGGTAATACAAGAGGTTGGACTAGACATTTTCATGCTCCAACAACCAAGAAAATTGGCTTTCTTCCATTAACTGTCAGAGAATTCTAGTTCTAAAAATTTCATTTCAGACAGAGGAATCTTTTTTATAGTATTTTGTCTACTGGTTTTTTTATTCTTATTGTTTGTTTTAATGCTAATCCAGCAATTCTTGCATATTTGTAAAATTGGAGCTGGTAATAGAAGAGGGCTTATTCTGAAAGAATGTTCTAGTAAGAGCTTTGGTTATCCCATGAATAATTGACTACTTGTACCGTGAGAACGCCATGATGTGCTACACAGTGATCTGAAATAGATTCAGCATCAGAAGAAATGATAGAGTCTTGGAAAATCTGGTTCAGGTTTCATAATCTGTCATGCAAAGATGTCAAAATATACCTAATGCAGGACACTTTGATATGCAAAGTGCCTTAGTGCAGAGCTTGGAATTTGTGGTATTTGACTCAAAGAAAGTTTAAAACAGAGAAGGAGCTGCCCTGATTTATGATTTTCCACTGGCATTTCTGCCAGATCTTTGCTAAGTAAACAATTGCAGTCATTTTGCTCTTCACTCTTTCCTTCATTTGAAGAATTTCTACCCTTCAGCAGAGCACTGAAACCGGGGTCCAGCTGTGGCATTTGCAATATGCTCGAGGAACAGTACTCCTGGGGATATCATTGCAGAAGAAATATGGCCAGAATCTGAGTATTCTGTATTCAAAGATAACGTTTGTCACAGGAATCAGGGTTTTAAAAACATTGGAATAGAGTGCATTAAAGCTGTTGCCCTTGTTCTGCATTCTGTTAGATAAAGCAGGATGCATAATGCATTGGTCATCCACAAGTATGAATGTCTTGAAGTTCAAAGAAATTTAGGGTATTTCTTGTATTATTTAAAAACAATCTTTTCCCAAACCCACAAAATATAGCAACAATCTGACTGCTGATTAGTGTGCAATGACTGTGAATGCTGAATATTAGACTAGGATGTGGGAAATATAAATGCCTGTGTGATTTGAATTTGAAGTTGTTTAATTAAAAAAAAAAAAAAAGCCAACAAAAAATAGTAAGTTTGTTACGGCATCATAGAAATCACACTGAGCAACCAATGCCATCTTCGTAGTCAGACAAATGCAGGTCTAAGTCCCTGAAAAAAGCTTTAGTGTGGTAAGTTTGCAGTTCTCTTATTCCTGGGAAGATCATAATGGGAAATGTTTGTTGATAAGGTAGAGCTAGAGCTCCCTCTCAAAGTGATTGCTTGAAAACAGGCAAACCTGAAAGTAAGCTACAAGAAAAATGGGACACCAGATTGGATAGCAAAGGTCAGTTTAAGAATTAATCTCTTTTAAGTATATAGAGCTGAACTCATTGGCCAAACCAAATGAGAAAAGAAAGCTTCACTGTGGGCTGCAACAGCAGAGGACTTTTAGTGAGATTTTCATGTTCTTATGGAAAAATGTGCATAGACATTCAAAGTCATATTCTATATAGCGATAGTTTAAGTTGCAGGAAAGCAACTGCTGTAGTCAAGTTCTGATGTCTGTCTTTGGCAGAAAGGAGCTGGGACACTCAGCAAGAATAAATATTTCCCTTTAAACATGGTCAGTTTGACATCATCCCTTTCACAGGCATTTCTTCTCTTTCCAGTTACTTACCAATCAGTTTTCAAGTTACAAATGATGCTAAGATGTAAAACATATAAACTGTGTAACTTTACCCAAGCTATGGCCTTACATTTTTATCACATATTAGGATATGAGTATATCTCATATTTAGGAGAAATCCATCAGCAAATTTGGATAAGGAAACCTCCAAGCATTGTCAGTAGCTATGAGTATATCTTGTCAATGCTTGTTCTAATAAACCAGTATTCTCAGAAGACTTTCTACAGCTCCTGCTTTATCTATACAGATACTGGCATTTCCTTGGGCAAACCTAAATTCTAAATCTGTTTACCTACTCTTTGAAAATTCTGAATCCTTACAAAGTATTAAAATTACAACATCGGAAGTCTCTTGAAGAAAACTGGGAGGCTATTTAGGGTTTTTTGGTGTCCCTCCTCCCCCTCACTTTGTCTGGAGAATGTCAGAAAGTAAACTTTGTTTCTCTGCCATTCCTTATATGACTTTCTGGTAGGAATGAGCTCATTTTTCTGCCTCTTGCAAGCACTAATCAATTACTTCTTGCCTTGTTATCTTCACATTTCCCCGTCTTTTAAACATTTGTCTCCATCCTGGTATGTTTGTGTATGTTATTTCCAGTCTGATTTTTTTGAGGCTGATTTAGCAAATAAATTATGGTAAATCACAGAATCCCTTAATAAATATATATTTGTTTGGAAAGTTGATAAACTCTTGAGCTTCAATTATTGAAAAACTCATGCTTTTTTTGGTAAATTAAGTCAAAAGGAAATATGCAACAACTGAAAATGGGCAGTCCAGTTTCCAAATTTAGAATCACCATACTGTTTTCCTAGACAGACATCCCATGCAATGTGATATTTATGTGCACTGAAGTAAAATGGAGATAAATAACTCTCTTCCCAGTTGCTCCATATAAACCTTTTGTGTTTATATTATTTTGTCTATCTTAAAATTAATCTGGGTGATAGTTTTTATGCTTGGAAAAAGATAACTTTTTTTTCTTCTCCATTTAGATTAGTAAATTTTCTTTAGTAAAAAGGCAAATCAGGAAGAAGTGCAGGAACGGTGACCATGTAAAAGTGATCATTATATATCAAGTCTTGCAGAAAATAGGATTACTAAAACTGTGACTTTGTAATTATTGTGTTTGTGGAATAGAAAAGAATTGACAAAGCTTTTATGTTACTGAAAAGTTAGTAATGTTTGTTAGGGTTTCACAAAATCAAAGCTAACTACATCTCCATGTTTAGCTTCCCAAAAAGTTCTGGTTTTACCTTCATATTAGTGGGAATCAAAGGCTTTAACTAATTGGTGATCGCCCTTTCTTATCCTACCTACAGTTTAAATACTTTAAACTTCAATATGGCCATATAAGTAATATCTCCAACTGCAAAAAATCAATGTGGGGAGAAGCTCATGCAATTGATGTGTGTGTATACTGTGAAGCTGGATTTCTCCCTCTTTTGCTCCAGGTTTCTCTTCTCTTTTGCTCATGCTACATGTATGTTAGATTGCTCTGCAAGAGCTGTCTCTCCCTAGATGAAGCCTATCTTAATAATTAAAATTTTAATGGGGACTTCCCCAGGAGGCAGAATGGATGGCCTACACTGTATCTCGCTTCCTCTGCCCAGTTTGTTTCCCTGCAGGCTTCCCACCTCACATCACACTGCAGAAACATAAATTAGGTGGAGATTAAGGCATTTTTCTCATTGTCTTGGGCAGAGAGCAGGGCCCTGGTAGTGTGTCCTGTCGTGCTGGGCTGGATCTGCAGCTGTAACTGCAGGCCTGCTTCTGACATGAGTTAGCAAACCCAGCAGATCTTGCCAAAGATCATGGCAGTGGAAAAACTGAACTGATACCCATCCAACCTCCACAGTCTCAGCCAGGTGTCCTCATTCTGTAGAGAGGGATTTGGATTTTTTGAGAGCCACCATCCCCAGCAGTGCCATCATGCTGTCAGTTACCTGGGAGAGCTACATGTACTTCAGTTGTAGCAGTGCTTCAGTTCTCTCCAAATCTGCAAAGAATAATCCCTAGAAGGGAGGCAGAGCTCTCAGTCTTTTTAATTAGAATTGCCAAGGAAATGTAGAAGTAGTTTTGATCCTTCCTGATTCTTGTCCAACAAGAATTGGGTTATTTGGAAATAATGCCATATTAGTATGGTAAATTCTGAAGCAGTGTCCTGCTTCACTGGAACATGCAGATTTTTTGTAATTGTCATGGAAAAACTGGGATCCTGGGAGATTTGTAGTGTGTCCTATTTTATTCCCAGTAGTAGTCGATCTTTTCTTAAAATGCAAATGGTCTTTGGAACTTACTCAGTATTCACTAACTACATTTTCAAAACCTTTACTCATGTTTTAACCCGTGTTAACTAATGTGATTATAAATTTTAATTCAAATAGAACATAAATGCTTCTTACAGCTGAGTTCATCAGACATGAACACAGTTTGTATAACACAATCTACAGGTGTCTCTTTGAAGTAATGAAATGATAGTTCATCCTCATTTACACTAAAAAGACTTCATGAAATACATTTTAGCCAGCTGCTGGTTACCTGTTTCATGTATATTGAATGGAAGGGCTGATTAACTGTGGTCTATATTGTGCTGTATTTTAAAATCAGATGGAATAATTATGTGGCTCAGGAGGGTTATAAAAGTGATAAATGTAGATATCATTTAACCTGCATCTTGGACTAGAAAGAAAAAGCACCTCTTCCATGTAGCTCATTACTGAAATCTTTTCTTAAAAATGACATGAGTTTTACAATAGTAGAAAATAAAACTATTTAAGGTTGACTGATATTTGAAATGCCTTTCAACATAGGGATATTTGTAGTGTCAATTATGTGGAACTAAACCTAAGAATAAAACTTGCTGGATGATTCATTGAAATTCCGTCAAATGCTAAATTAAATTTACTTCAATTAAATTCTAACATTTTTCTAATTTTAGTAATTCAAATTTGAATAGCTTTATTGTCAGTTTTGGCTTTTACTGGTAGCACGTGTTTCTGTGTGCTTTACACAACCATTCTTGCTTAACAAATGAAATTCTAGATTAACATCTTTCTTCATTGAGAGACAAAAATAAATATATTTGCTGGAAAAAGAGCTGAATATTAATAAAGCCTAAATCAAATTTATAGAAATGTCATTTGTTTGTTTTTCTGGGGCAGGAGTGAAATTACTGCCTAGTAACATATTGGACTTCCTTTTAATAAGTTTTTGAACATGAAGTACTTTTCTGTGTTGTACCAGAGACCTCCTGGAACCATCTAATACTAAATAGATGATAATAGAGCTGAAGCAGTGGACGAATTTGAGGAATTGCTCATCAGCTGACTAACAAGCTGTGAGCAGTTTCCTGTGGAGTAATGGAATTATTTAATATTTTAGGCAGCACTGCTCTGCCTAAAAAGAACATGGTCTATGACCTCAGCATCTGTATTATCTTGTGGTTGGATAAACACTGAAATTAAATTATTTTTATTGGCATATTGATGTTACAGGGCACATTCCTTGGAACAGTGGAAATGTTCAAACACTCAAGCAAATGAATCTCTAAACCACTTACCAGTTCCAAAGCCTGAGTTAAGATCAGGTGCTGTGTTTCCCAATGGATTAGTACCTGTGTGTTGGTGCAGTTTTTTCTGACCAAAATGTTCTTGCATAATATCTAAGCATACTTAGATCTCACAGTTAAACGAAAGTGATCTGTGATGCTGTACAGGGAAATTTTCTGACATATTACTGAATAAGACAAAAAAATGCATAAAACTGTAAACATTTACTTCAGAACCTCGGGTTATATTTGCACAGTATTCCTTGCTGCATATTCCAGTATAATCAGAAAATTTAACAGAATGATTATTTAATTTTATTTGTAAAATTGAGTTCAAGAAATATGTCAATCAGTATATTATCAATCTGCTCATCATCTATTATTGGACAATCACCTCACTTTCACAACCTATTAACTGCCTTGATAGCTAGTAGCGTGGAGATTTTCAGGGACTAAATTTCTTTAAATTAATTCTGGGATTATTTTGTTATTATTTTACCAGGTAGTTGTGAATTTAACTTTGAAGAAAAGAAGTTGCTTATAGAAGGCATTTATTGTGTGTTGAAAGGACTTTTTTGAATGCCTCATAAAAATGCTCATAATTTTTCAGTGAAGTATAGAATTCTCTCACCTTTTCAGCAGAAAGTTTTCATTATTTCAGTTCTGTGTTGATTAGTTGATAAAAGCAGTTTTGGCAGGGTCTTAACACCTGATAAGAGTAAAATCTAGGACATTCTTACTGCATGACAGAGCACAAAATTTCCCATGAAAACTGGTCATATATATGCTCCTGATTGCTTCTGCTTTGCCTTTAGAATAACAAAATAGTGTGCAAGGCAGTGTTAGTCTTAAAATTCTGTAGTTACTCATGAAACACATAACTAGGGTTGTGTGGAACTCATTGCTGTGATGTACCTGGCATGAAGAATTAGCCAGAAGTAATTGCGACAACTGTTAATTATTCTATCACCTTTGAACAATGAAGTTCTTCTTTCCCCTGCATGTACTAGCCAAAACAGTGGGATTATTTTATGTAAGAGGGAACATTATTTCATTGTTTTGTCCCATCTCCTGTAGACTACATAATTTGCTATAGGACCTTCATCACCTTGTTCCTAGTCTGGTTGTTGGGGCTGGGAGTAGCATTTGGGAAAATAAGCAGTCTTGCTTTAAAGATCTCCAGTAATGGCTAGGTGCTGTCTCTGTTTAGCAGAGGAAGTACATTGTGTATCTCAAGCTCTGTCACTATATGGATGAGGCTTTAATGTATTGTTTTACTTGCTTTTCCATAGCAACTCGAGGAGGAATTGATGTTTGGGAAAATATATTTTTATTTTTGGTTATATTTACTTCAACAGGTTTTTTGACCTTTTTACAAAAGACTGGTTATGAGATGACTTTTCATTCTATCCTTTATTGTCACCAGTTGTTCTTCTTAACCGGCAGCTATGAAGAAAATCTGAACCTTGTAATCACTCTTACTAATCACTGAAAATTAAGCAAACATTAGAAAAAATCTTTGTTAAAGAACAATATGAAAAATAATAAGTTTTGACCTTATGTAGAGTTTATACAGTCTTTCATTTTTGCTTGAAGAGCACAAGCAAAAATTCCTTGAACTTTCTCTAAATCTGTTATCAGCAAATTCAGTGGCAGAGTGTACAAAACCAGGGAAAACAACTACTGTCCCAACATTGGTGCTTAAATTTTAAATGCAGTTGGGTATAGTAAGAAACCGTTGTAGATGGATGCATTTGTCATCAGTGACTTCACATGCAATAACCTGCATCTGTTATGTGTGTTCTGGGTGTACAGACCACACGGAGCAAATACTGTGTTAAATATTAATGCCTGAAGGCTGAGAAGAGAAGCAAATCAAAATGACTGAGTTAAGGCTACCTGCTTGGTTTCTTTGGTAAGGCAGCGTGTGTTAGATTGCCATCTGTGCCTGCTGCAAACAGATGGGCAGCAAATGGTGTAATTTGCATAGTTCTCTTAAAAAGGCAGTAAATTGGATCAAATGCTGTGGTGTTATCAATTTTTTTAGCTGTATCTCTGTAGGTTGTTGCTCAGGATCTTGGTTATGTTCAAGTAACTTCCTGGCTTTGGAAAACACAGCCCTCTCCTTTGTGTCTGTTTAGTTTTCCATAACTTCCAGTGTGCATTAGGGCAAGAGTATTGCTCTGTCTCAGCTTGTTCTCTCTGTAGCATTTACCAGATGGGTTTGTAAACAGATATGTTACTCCTATTCTCATACTTGTCATGGATTCCAGTTTTCATTCATTGTTGCCTTTCCTGATTTTATATGTATGTGTCATGTGTCAGTGAGCTTGCTGATGGTTATGACTGCCTGGGAAAAAAGAGGAAGCCCTCTGTAAATGCAGCCTTTCAGTGTTTTCTTTTTCCTACTGCATGAAGTAAAACTTCGAAATACAGATCTTTCAGTGCAGCTTCCTGGCAATATGGAGCTTTTACAGACTAATAACTAAATTACTTCTTTTTTGGAGGTGAATTTGGTGCTAGATAATTTATGTTAATCATTGTATATGTGTGTGTGTATGCATATGCAAAAGGAAATTTAAAATTATTGGTATTTCACAAATGGGATATGAAATTACTCACCTACATGTGAAGTAGATAATCTTGAAGGTCCCTTCCAACCCAAGCCATTGTATGAATATACGATTTTGTGTTATTTGTGAAATGTTGCTGGAGGCAGTACTTCTCAGTAACTGCTTTTCACAATGTATTACTTCAGATTTAGGGTTGATTGAATTCAATCACACATTGACTGTATTTGTATCCTGTTTCTGGAACAGATAATTCTCAAAACGACAAAGACCTTGAAAGGCAGTGTTATTCAGAAGAGATGAAAATATGTAGCCTTGTGAGTTTTGCTTATTCTCATGATATCTGCAGATACTTTGGGAAATAAAATGGCTTCTAGTGTATAGAGTTGCCACTAAATGCAAGCTATCTATAAGCTTTAACCTGGAAGAAATAAAAAAATTGCCAAAAGCAAATTTTTCAGCCAGTAAAGATAATAATGAATATTTAACTGACCCTGAGATTAACTCTTACATAATTTGTATGGATGCACAGAGAAATCTATGTCAAGGAAAATAAACAAGATGAAGGTCATTGTAGACCAAAATCTCATGTTTATTGGTGCCAAAAAAAATTTGCATTTATGAAAGATTTCATACATAGCATCCTAAGATAGCAGCCAAGTACAGCAGTATTTCACCTTTTCATAATGGAGAGGAAAAAAAAAGAGCCATTTTTTTTACCAGCTGAATGAAATCCAGACATAATGAGGCTCATTGTAAAACTAAATTCTTCTATGTTCATAATAAAATCCACAAAGATATTTAATGAAGCAGTGCCCAGTCAATTTACAGCAAATAGAAGGCCATAAAGGTAGGAATAGGTTGTTTGTCCTTTGTAAGGAATTTAGTGAGCTCAGCTACAAGCAGTTGACAGAATGGAGTTTTTTTTGGGATGCTTATTTTTTGAAGAGCAATGGTGAAGTCTCAAAGACCAAAACCAGTATGATTTCCCAATATGTTATTGTAATAAAAAGGTGGTACACATGTGTATTGAAAAACTATATTGAATATAAGAAATTACAAAATGCAATCTATGTTTTTACATTGTATTAAAGAAATCATTACCAAAATGATGAGTGGTTTTGGTTTTAAGACTTGAAAGATGTTGAGCACATATTCTAGACTATGAATGGAAACAGGAACTCAAAACTAAGAAAATTGCTGGTGACATGAAAGTAAAGCAACTCAGAGTATTTTGCCTTTATTTATGAAGAAGATGGGTAAGATACAGCTTTCAAAGCAGGAAATTTCTGCTAATATAATGGTATTTAATTTAGCATAAAAAGATATACTGAGATGCAAAGGCTTGAAACTAAAGCTAAATGTATTGATTCCACATATAGCATGACATTCTTAATAGTGAGCATAACAAAACACTGGAGCAATGCACTTCAGAAATCAAAATATAGAATCTCTCATGTAAAGGGAGAAAAAACCAGTTTGAACCCCAGTTTTGTACTTAGGACTTAGGCATTTATTTAGGACTTAGGACTGTGGCATTTATTTGTACCAGAATATGCATTGTCCTTAGTAGATAAAAAATTAATATATGTGAGACTTGGAGAAACTCCATGAGGGAACTGTAAAAATATGTATTCCAGGAACTGAAAGTAGCTATGTTCAAAACTGCAAATCTAGGTGCTAAATTAGGTGCTGTTTCCATAATTTTTGTCTTTTGGCAAGATCCACCCTACAACACAGATACAACTCACAAACCTTCTGGTTGGTTTAGTTGGTCAGTGGTGTGATTGAATTCTTTGATCATTCTAGTACTTGATTATTTAGATAAATCCATTGGTGCTTTTTAAACTGATAAATCACTCAATTCAGTGGAACAAGTCTTCAGCAAGAAAAAGCTGTCCCATATTCGAGTTACACTCTAAGTCAGTTCTGCAGTTGGTTTATGTAATGGAGTAACACCAGCCCACAAGCATCTGCTCCTAGGGTGCTGTATAGTCCTACTCAAACATGTACCAGCGAGTGTGGATCAGATGACAAGGACTTGGAGCAGGAGTGCTACTTTTGCAGCACCCCACAATTCCCAAATGTTTTAAAGGAGATGCTGTAAATGGAGATTTCCCATTTGTGTGTGTATAATTTTAATAAAATGTGAGACCATGTTTTCTTAGAGTTTTCTTATTCATGGCGCTTAATTATAACCCTTTGCTTTAATGTTCACTTCTGTACATAGATTGCTCTTAGTCATGGAAGAAGTTAGTTAAGTACTCAAAAAAAGTTAGAGCTGCTTATTTACATAGCTTGGTGTCATTTTCTTCTATGGAAGAGCTTTGGTTTTGAAAAAAGTGCCATATGTGATTTAGGAGTTTTTACTTGATAGGGGATATCTGCTATCTGCCTTGGAAGGAGGTTCTTTATGACACCGTATCTTCACTTCCTTGTGCCTGCAAAGAGGAATGAATCAGATTGAAGTCCTTGTTATTGCCAAAATATGTAATCTCACACTAGTAACGAGTTACTGTCTTAATGAAGGAAAACATGTTCTAACTCATCCCCTTCTAATCTACTAAGAAGAAATACCTGCTGCAAGTGACAATGAACTCAACTTCATAAGTCAGTTCTGAAGTATCTGTACTTTTGGTTCTCAGTGAACACCAAAGATTTGCAAGTCTTTGGATTCCATTAGTACTAACCTCTGAGAAGAATGAGACACATCAGATCTGTGTGTATCACATAGTAAAAATGAGTCATGGAATAAAAAAGCTGTGGGGTACTGTGGAAAGTGGTCATAGATAATGCTGTGCAAAGACTTGGTCATTGTTACCTCTCATCGTGAATGTAATCATTCACTGGCAACTTTGATTTCCAGGACGTGAGTGTGTAAATTCTTGATTACTAAAGTATTATGCTCTCATGGAAATCTGCATCTTGGAAGATGAATCTAAGTACTTAAAATTAATCATCTTAGCTGCTAACTTTTCCTAAGTAATTATAAGCTTTGGAATGTCAGGATGTTGAAATACTCAGTGAAGAAGTGTTGCATACAAGTGAATGAAGAGCAAAAAGTTCTATTTCCCCCTCACAGTTCTTAAAACCATGATTAAATGTAGTTTTCAGAAAGAACACTTTTCTTTTAGAATGTTATTACTATCACTTTCACTGCTTGATGTACATAATTCTAATTCTATTTGTTTCACTCTAGATCCCAAAAGACATCCAGATTTAGTTTTCATCTTTGTCCCTTTTATGTATAAATTAGGATAATCTGGCATGTCTTTGAAGGCCCCTGGGAGATCCAGCATACTGATAAAAGAAGATAGTGACTAGCTTTTGTTCTTGAAACTCCTGGCATCTACTTAGGAGTATTTAGATGTATTGGTCCCCCCTTTTAATATCCTCAGAGATACTCCATTATGCCTGATGGCAGAGTCATCATTTAATGAAAAGGCAAAAGTAAAAAGAATAAAGTCAGTCCAATGCCTGAACTGTAGGTACTTCTTCTGCTCTGTGTCCTGTTGTAATACACTGCTATAAAAAGATTTCATGAGGTAAGGTTCTATGTCTCCATGCTTGGCAGCAAAACACAAAATTTGCAGAAGATGGGTTCAAGTGCAAAAAACATGTGCCAAGTCATCATATCTCTTCAGCTCCTTCTGCTGGAGGGACCTCACTGCAGCTCACAGAATGTTTGAAAACCACCAGCAGTCAGTGCTAATGCTGTTATTTAAGCATCAGTTCTCACTTCAGGGCAACTGGCCAGAATGAAGCAGACAGCACAATTTCTCTCTTATTTTAGTAATTTGCGAGTACTTTAGTAATTTGTATTTCAGGGTGAACAGTGATTCATATAAATGTGAATCTTTGGAGAGTGCTTTGTTTGTTTGGGATATGCTGAGTGAAATCTTCTGCTTTGTTAGGCTGTTTCCTAGAAAACTAACTTAGTGTGATACTGATGCTGAAGGGTGACAGACGCTTAATCAGGGCAATGCAGCCGTAATTTTCCTTAAGGGCAATCGTTAGTAGTAGCCATGCTTTTGTACTGAGTATTAAAGTCGGGTTAAAAGGAAAGCACTTACCTGTTTAAAGTTCCAGTTGGCTTGAAATCCCAGGTGGGTTGGTTACTTGCTTGGTTGGTTCTGGTACTTCATCTCATGTTACAAGTGTTTGTTAAAAGTTAAAGAGTGCCACAGAACAATCATTCAGAATGGACCAGAGGATTACCATCAGCCTTAGAAAGTGTCTTAGACTACAATACATCTTTATTGTCCATTTGAAAATGTTTAAAAGATGCAGGTTTTTATTATTTTATCAGTTATGATTGTATCCATTACTACATTTTGGGAACAAGCAGCGAATGGAGTGGCTTCTTTTTCTCTCCCTTGCTGTTCTGTAATGCAGTTATGGTGTTTTATACACAACTTTTCATCTATAAAGACCAGTTTTATAAAACTCTATCTCCATCTGACAAATAGAGAAATGAAAGCTTAGGTAAGAAAAAATACTTTTGTCCCCTAAGGTTATCCACTACACAAGCTGACAAAATCAAGAGTAGAGTTCAGGTCTCTCAAGGTCAGTGGTATCCATTAAGCTACTTGTTTAACAGTTGGAAGAGCAATTGCTTCATAGTTGGAATTTCTAAACCTCAAATTTGCTAATTAATGGATTATACTTTCTGGAGGCCAGTACTGGAATGGTTTACTGTACATCTTTCTCATGTGAAAGGGGGGGGGGTAAAGATTCTGACATTTACCTGCAGCTAAAATAAGTGGACAGTTGGCTTTTTTTGGTCAGGGTTTTACAGTATGCTAATATGATTGTATATTACAAGTAGATCGAGCTCTATGTAGAATCGTGTTTCTAATCATAATCCTGATATTTTAATATGTGGTGTTTCATATGTTTCACACAATATGGCTACAAATAACACATTTCATATTTCTCCTTTTGCTTTGCTTTTGATCTTCAGTAATTTTCTGGAAGAACAGTTTCTTGTTAAAGTCTCTGACACAGATGGGAAAGGCCCTCATCCTCTAAGTTAGGGAGATGACAATTTAGCATGCACAGAAAAAGGCCAAAGAGAACAGTTAAAAAGCTGCATTCATTATATGTCTAGCCTTGATAAGTATAAAAGTCTGGTACATTCATATGTTATATAAGCCAATAATGTATAAAAAATAAATTTAAGATGCATCCTGCTGAATTTATGTTTGAATTCATGTGCTTTGTTTCACAGGAAAAAAAATAGGCAAGAACAGATCACTCACAATTGCACATGTTTCAGGCTGCTGATGTTGGTACTTTAATTAAAATAATGGAATGTCAGCATGAATTCTTTTGTTTTACAGAAAGCAGGAAAAATTGAGGTTAATTAAAGGTTAATTAGAGTTTAATTGGTAGTTCTTTCTTTCCCTCTTTACTTCTGGTGATAACAGGAATGTTAGAACCCTTGACTTTGATGGCAACAGATTGGGCAGGCCTGGTGTTGATTGCTATTGCCAACATGAAAGTGGTGCTGCAGTTCTGCAGGTTCAGTTCTTAATCAATGAGGTAAGGACATATTTACTAAGATTCTTATGTATAAATTTAGTTGAATAAGTCAATTCATGTTATTGCAATTGAGTGATGTAACTTCTCCCATTGATAAATTGTGCCAACAAGTAAGTGGTGTACATTCAGAGGACATTCAACATGCAGCCTTTTAGAAGAGTATTTATGGGACTGCACTCAGGGGAAGGTATTGCCTTCCTGTACATCAATTTAAAGTACTGAACAAAAGGCAGTCGATACATGAATGTGTGTAAAGTGATGTAAAATCCATTAAGTTACTAAATATGCTGGACAGTCTTGGTTCAAATAGAAATTAATAAATGAGCTAAATCTTTCTATCAAAATGTATTGATGGTTATTGGCTGAAAACTCAGTAGTTGGGGACATACTGTTATGTGAAGCAATGAAAAGCAATTGCAGGGATCATCAATCAAACCATCATGCTTAGTCTTTGTAAATGGTTTGTAAAAATCAAATTTAGACAACATGAAGAGCAGTGCCAGATTATAGCTTGCTCTGTGCAGAAGGTTCTGAAGATGGGAATAGGCAAGAAGACTTTCTGGTGAATACAAATCAGAGGGATGTTTTTTTAGGACCTTAGAAGTTGGACAAATCTTAGTTCAGTTTTGATTAATTTTTGTCCCATGACACAGGGAAACACGTTTGACAGTTTCAAGTCCTCTTTGTAAATGGGGAGATCTTAGAACTTCTCAAGGGAAGAGTTTTAGTTTTATGGGTTTTTTAAACCTGAAAAATATTTAATTTTTTCCTACACCAATTCAGAGAAAGTAACTGAACCATGGACACTGAGGAGGGAGGACTGAAACTTCAGAAACAGTCCGGTGAAATTATTGAGAGGAATGCAGGGATGAGAACAGGAAGGGTAAAGTTCAAATCAGTATTCTTTCTTTTCATTGGGTGACCAGCAAACCCCCTAATACATAGGATTAATTTGATTTCTGTAGTGGACAGTCTTTCTGACTCTTTGGGAGATGAGAATTAAAGCATGGATTACACTGTATTAGAGAAGTCTCACCTCCGTAAATTTCATTTGCATAGGTCAATGTTGAAAAGAACATTTACTAGAGTTAGAGAAGTTTATCAGTCAGTCATAGATGGTAGGAGTTAATCTTTCAAGTTACGTCCTTGCCCTTCCTCTGTATAAGATAAAGCAATACCTTGTGTTTGGGCAGTCTGTGCCCCTCTGTGGTGGTAACACACAAGGGTGGATCCATGCCTGCCCTGATCTGAGGTTTAAGTGTAGGAAGCTGCTGCAGGAGCAGTAGGGAGCTTCCCCTGCAGGTAATTTTCACGTCATCAGCATTCTGTGGTGAGAAGAAAGGCAGTCAGAAGCAGATAGAATAAGTTTACTCCAAACTTCTCAGTCAGACAGAGGCCTGGGCTTTGAAAGATGGCCATTTTGGGACACCACAAGCAGAACCAGTCTCCAGAGTATTTCTGATCTGTGATAAAGACTCTGTGCTTCTGACTACAGCTCTTAGTTCTTCCTATGTCCTGTCCTCTTGCTACCTGTCCCTACTTTCTTATCTGCATCCTTTTATCACAGTTCCAGTTTTGAATTTTCATCTTACCTTGATATGACTACTAAGCTATGCTTGGCACTGTCACATATGTGCCTGTGCATACACTAATCACTTTATCCTTCAATTATATCTTTCACACCTTTTTAAGTAAGTGTTGTCTGTTTTCCATTTTGTTAATCTTTCTGCTTATTTGGAAAGACTTGAGAGTTGGCTTATGGAACTTTGGTACCAAGCTTTAAATTTGAGTTTTAGATTGATGGAATTTTATTTTAACTTTGGCTGATCTTGTACTAATTTAAAATGTTAACATTTACCAGATTAATGCAATTGTGAATTATTTGTGGTAGAGCATTTTTGTTCTAGAAGAAAGGAATGATTTTTCATAAATTCAGTTTAATCGGTATATCTTTAGCAGTGAGGATCACATAAGAATAAGACAAAATCTGCAGAAAAATAACATGTTGCTGCATTCTGTGTCTGCTCTAGGGTGCTTTGGTCAGTGCATGTGCAGATGATGCGCTTCATTTGTGGAACCTCCGACAGAAACGACCAGCTATTCTACATTCTCTGAAATTTAACAGGGAAAGGTAAGACTATATGACACAAACCAGAGATCTCATTACAAAAATAACACTTACTGGATTTCTTATAATGCATTTTGCCTTTCTACAGGTGGATATAGTTTTGTCTTGAATATTTTTCTTTCTGGTTTGTTTCTATGGAACAAAAACTTCACTTTGAGAAGCTTTTTTTGAACTAGGAAAACTTGGTCTTCTTTTTTGCCAAAATGTTTTTAATTTTACTTCTATTTGCATGAACTGCTGTGAACAGTAATTTGTTTTTTTCTTCAGACTGGACACAAGCACTCACTTTTGGCTGAACTGTTCAGTAAAAGACAGAGTACTTCAGCTTTCTGTATGAGGGTAATAATTATTTACCTTGAAATAATTTTTTTTTTGTAAAATACTGGAACTTTAGCAGAAATAGCTTGTGAATTCAGGAAACTCTGGTAAGTGTCAAGTGAATCAGAGTGTTTTTTTAAATCTTACTTTATCCGTACCTAATTGTAGGAATCCCTACTGAAAATACGTTGAGTGGTTGTAATTTTCAAACTCAAACAGGAGCTGAACACCTCGATCTGTATTTAGTCACCCAAGTAAAACCTGATATGATGTTAGGAAACTTTAGTGCTGCACAACTATTAATAGTGAAAGAAAGTTCCAAGTTTCTATTAAGGAATTAGGGCAGTAGTCAGGAGACTAAGATTCAGTGCATAAATGCAGCAGTTGTTTTTAACTGGAAATTTAACTCATATTTTCATTCTCTTAGCATATGCATTCAGTGTTTATTAAGGTGCAGCAACTTTTTTTGGTATTATATATTTGCATGTGCAGTGGGGAAAGATCCCAGTACTTCAGCAGAGCTGTGAACAGACCATCAAATCTTTAGCTGCAGCAAGTCTGAAAATTATTATGGAAATACATTTTTCTTTGTTGTTTATTATCCAGACACAAATCATATTTCCACTAAAATGTCACTAAGGTGCATGATTTGTAGTGGGAAGTACTGTGAAATGATTTAGGAAATACACAGCCTGATTCCGATGAGTTTATAAGCTATAGCAGAAGTGTATCAAGTGGTTTGGGACTGCATGAGGGAAGATGAAAATGAAAAACTATGTGTGCATTTCTAGCTGCTCCTGGACAGTAAATTATCATTTTACATATGGTGAAATGTTTGAATCTTGGTATTCTCATCAGGTAGGTGCATTATTCACAATTTGTCGTTGATAAATCTAAATATAGAGTTTATTCCAGTACATCTTGGTTGAGCTTTCCCAGCCAGGAATCTGACACACAACCTAACCAATCATTGCTTATAAGAATGCAGTCTTTGTTCATCTCTGCCTTCTCTTCGGAGATATTAACCTTGGTCAATGTTTTATCAGCATTTCTTGCTAAGAAAAACTCACATTTGTGCTTTGCCGAGAGCAAAACATTTGTCATCACACTTGCCTAATTTTCTTTTTCATCTGTGTCTTGGTTTTGAAAGACAGGTGCCTGCCAAAGAAGGCAGGAGCTTCTCTTGGAATAGAAAATGTAAACCCCCTCCCTCCAAATTATTAAAAGGGGCTCTCAGGCAAAGATATGAGGATAGGAATAACAGTTCTTTAATATGTATAAACAAAATAAAGTAAAACAAAACCCAACAAACTACAGTCTAATAGGAAAATTAGAACAAGATGCAGTATTAAACAAAAACAAAACCTGACAGTTAGAATGCAACCTGACACCCTGTCAATCAGGGTGTTGGTAGCAGTTCAGTTTGAATGGTGGCTCCAGTAGTCCTCCTGGGGTGACAGATGGTTCTGCTGAAGCAGAGATCCTGTGGAAGGGCAGTTTTCCTCCAGTGGTCCAGTGGTGATGTAGAAGGGTCTGGTCCTTCCTCTGGGAATCCAGTGGGAGAGAAGGCTGCTCCTCTGGGAATCCAGTAGAGGGCAGATGCCTGTTCTGTCCGAACTCCCAGATTATATCCCGGTGGGAATGCTTGGCTCCTCCCCCTGGGCGGAGCATCTCACAATGGGCTGATGTCATTGTATGAGTCATGTGGTGGGTCCTTAATTGCCCATTAAACAGGAAATGGCTCCCGGAGGGAGTTATCTATGACTCATGGGGCAAGGCATTGATGGCCCATTAACCAGGAGATGGTCCGGGGGAGGAGGCAAGGAAAACACTGCCCCTCCTGGTTTTAACAGTTCATGAAGATGGAGATAGAATACAGACCTTCTGGCATATTTTTACATTGTAACCTAGGACAATCTGACACCCTAAAACATTGGGCAAAATATTTCCAAGTGAATTGTTTAGAATACCTGAAAACTTTGCTTAAAACCATATTTTCTCTAATGGCATTTATGAACTGAAGTGCAAGTAGGATCTGAGAATGTAAGTTATTTGTAGCCTTTTATCAAAATCCACTACATTGTGAGCACAAAAAAAGTACTGTTAGTTCTTTTATGTATATGTTGTGTAACTGTTTCAATTGCTGCCATTTAAATTATTTCTATAAGCACATCAAAGGTGGTGAAGCAAATATCTTGCAATATAATATTGTCAAAGAAGCAAGTTCAGTTTTAAATTTAGAAAGAGTTTTCCATAAATATGAAGAAATAACATTGTAGGCAGTTCATTTCTTCTCAGGGTTCTCTAGCACTGCCCTAAGCTTCTGGTTGGTTTCTTTAATTATTATTATTCAAGCACTTGACTTCAGAATTAAATTTCTTCATTTTTATTATATTTTCTTTTTACATCCATATAAATTTATTTTAAATTATCTAGCTTTCAATTTTCTAAGCTCAATTACACACTTAGTATGTAAAATTCAACATTAGCCTCTGGGCAAATAGCAAAAAAGTAAGGCTAAAGCTCTAATTAACCCTCTCATTTTGTTACATTCATATGCCTAATAGAGCTAAGTCTAAAAGAGAGCTTTCTGAATGTATTTTTTTTTCCTGAATGTATTTTTGGTGTTAGAGAACAGAAGCTCTAAATTATGGGATGGTCAAAGAAATAGTGAATGAAATAATGCTTGCCTTAGCTATATGAACTCTATCAGAATATGAATGTAAGGGGAACTTGAGAAGCTAATAGAGTGATAAGATCAAAAATTATTTTCTTCAAGAAATTCAAAGGTCTGGCTTCCAAAAAGTAATGTTTTCTTCACCGTGGGAGCAGTTAAAAATACTTTTTTTTCTTCCTCCCCTTTCCTCTTGTGGGGAGTGCTAAGAGAAGCCAAGATTCATATTGAATAGAGATTCTTTTGTCATAAGTTTGTGAACTAGTGAACAAACTGGTTTTTAAATGTTTCTTAAATGGGGAAAAATGCTTGTTGACAGAAAATAGGTTTAAAATATTGATGCATGTCTTCAGAAAAGATTAAGGTATTGGAGGATGTCATGTAGGGAAGTGTTTAGAAAGTCAAAGGCTAGTTCTTGTAAGATTATTTATAATATAATTTAATTTTAGATTTAGGTAGCTTTCACAGAGCCAAACACATACTTGTTCAGATGCATTTTATCTATCAAAATTGAACATGTGAGTTCTTAGAATTTTTCAATTTGCATGACTCTCTTCAGGATTTAAAAAATTTTAGTTTTATTCATCCAGTATGTTTGTCTCCTTGTTATGCTGTTTGGTTTAGTTGTTTGGTTTTTTAACAAATGGCAGATTAACTTCATAAAGTGATGCAGTATAATGCACTTAAAATTCTAATATTTTGTCTGCTTATGATGATGAAGATGATTTTATTATTACAAATACTTGTTTTATTTGACTTTGACTAATTAACTTTCATGTATAATCAGTTTATTCTGAGTTTTTATGGTATTTGGTGCATGAACCATAGAGCTGATAGTTTCTGTTAGACAGATGAATGTTACTTAAGTCTTTGGCTATTACTCACAATGCACCAATCATCATGTAGTTGAACTGTTTAATTTGCAATTTGCTTCTGTTTCTTGACATTTAAGATTTCAGAATAGTGGACTAAAATCTGCTCTTTAGCAGTGTTTCTGGATAGGTTTCTGCAATTACTTGAGTTTCCCTAAGTGCATGCATGCATATATCTTCTCACTCCCTCCCACAAAAGTAAAAAAATGTTTGTTGTTTTCTTTGGATGTTGGTAAAAACATAGTTGTAAAGAGCAAAGAACACTTAAAAGCAGTAGTCTTTGACTTAATATGTAAGATTCAGTATGAAGACACTGAAACATTTATGAATAATAATTCACTAACAAAGTGCACCTTTATAGCCATTAAATCAGAGTTTGCAGCTTCTCCAGATTTAGTTTTTTCTTCTTCTGACCTATTGTTAAACTAGTGATGATGCAGCACTAGCAATAATAATTCATATTCACTGTTCCTATAATAAGTGTCTCTTTGGAGCAAGTGTAGAAGGAACGCTAAAGAGACTTAATGGCAAACAGATATTTTCTGTTGTATAGTGTAATGTTCTGGACTTTTTTGGACTTAGGCAAATTATACGTTTTTGCCAAAAAAGTATATATTTATTTTATATGAAGTAATCGTCTTAGATTTCTATTGCTATAATTGGAATGTAATACAATGGATTAAGAACTTTCAAGAAAATGGAAATGTAAGGAATGTGTTTCAGTGCATGACTCCATACGAAGAGCTGTAATGATGAAAGACAGTTTCTCAAAGACGTGTTTGACAGTAGCATATGGTTGATAATATATGATGGATGTTTTCATTTAGAAATAGGGTAGGTAAAACATTTTAAACTCTGTAAATATTCTATAAAAATTACCTCAGTGTTTTTGACAGTCAAAATTGTGGACACCTTCCATATGTTAGTGCCTCTTTTTCCTTCCTTGATGTTATAGGAGATGCCAGATTGATCTTCAGTAGGCATTTTAGGAAAAATAAATAACTCAGCTACTGGAACTAGACACTGTCTCTATCTGCTGCAAAGAACAGTAGAATTAAGGAAAACCACTGGAAACTATTATAGGTCTTCATTATTTTTAAAATAATTAGAGCAGACTTCAGCAAGTACAGCTTTAAATATACAACAGCCCACAGATTCCCTTTTAATATAAGTGCAGCTGGGGTAGGAAAACCAGCAAGGATTGCAGTTTGAAATCCAGATCCTGTAAGCCAGCAGGCACTTGTTTCACTTACGAACACAGCTGTCAATCTCCTGTCATTTCAAACCTGAGCTGGTTCAATTGACTGACATGGGGCACAGCCCTCCTCTCTTTGTTTTTTTAGCCACTGCTGGCTGGTGTGTGACAGAAACAGTGCTGCAGCAGCTTATCCAGTGACTTACAGCAGCACAATAAGCAGAGTGTGACACAGTGTTGGATCTTTAAATTTGTCTGTATGCATCCCCCGCCAATGCCATGACAATGCCACAAATGCCCTTCTGGGGAGAATCACCAGGTGATATAATCTGTATAACTGGCTTTGAGACTCAACAATTTCCTCAGTGTTAAGGGTATGCTGGCACAGAGCAAGAGGAACTTTTTAAGTGGGTGACTTTTTGAACAGTTCTGTTAACTATAACTCACTATTAATTAGAAATTTGACTCCTACAGTTGAGATCTTGCAGTATTTGAACAAGATGATTGAGAGTATTACTCCAGATGCTTGGAAACAAATTAAAACAAACTAAATACAAAACAAAAAATGGGTGGTTTTGAATAAGGTGAATTTTCTTGGGTCTATATTCTTTCCTGACAGTAGCTGAATCTTATTTTATTTGCCTTACTGTATCTTTGCAGGATTTTGTGTCCTGTGTTATTTTAAATACTTTCTCTCCTTTGCAGATAAACCTCATCAAAATGACTGCAAGAAGCTATTGAGTGAATAGTGGTGACTGGCTGTGCAGTCACAGCAGTACCTATGTCTGTTCACTTTTGTTAGGGGACTTTTTGGTTAGTTAAAGTACATTCTCTGTCTCACTGCCTGTTCAAGGAACTGGATTTCTGTGAAAGCTTGCAAATCTCCTGGTTAACAGTGTATAGCTGCAAACTCTGTTTATCTACTTTCAAATTAGTCAGAGATCTGTCATCAAGTGAGGTTCTGTAGAGTTGAACAGTCATGCTATACAACAAAACAGATTCTGATTACATGGTGTGGTCTAACATTCAACTATTGCAAAGAGCTCTAGGATCCAAATATAAAGCAATATTCCACCATAAAAACATACCACAGTTTGTGGAAAGGATGTAAATTTTCTCAGATTGATGATGGAAAAAAAGTAAGGCAACCAAAAGAGGCCATGCGATTGGCATTCATTTCCACATCTTGATGAAGATTTTACAAAACATTCTTCTGGGGGTTTTTGTTTGGGGTTTTATTGTTGTTGTGGTTTTGGCAGTTTTTGGTTGGTTGGTGCTGTGGTTGGTTTTGGCAGTTTATGGTTGGTTGGTTGGTTGGTTGGTTGGTTGGTTGGTTGGTTGGTTGGTTGGTTGGTTGGTTTTATATATGTAGTGTGGTCTTGCATCAGCATTTGTCACTTTTGAAAGAATGGTGCTCAGGGGTTTCAAAACCCAATGTGTTCTTGCAATTCTTGAGCTTGAAAAGATTCCTGAAGCTCTTAAAAACTTTTGTTCTACCAGGCTATACCTTAGTACTACAGGGCAGGAAAATGAACTTTGTCAAATGTCACTTCAGAAAGATAAAAGGCTGCAAAGATTCTTTAGTGAGCTCACCCAAATCTTGTTAATGTATTTATTTACCACATGCCTCTGCTTTCTCTGTTATAAAACAAAACCAAACAAACAATTCACCAAAAACTAAACCAAAAAACAAACAAAAAACCCCCAAAACTTTCATTTTTCACATCTTATGGAAAATTTTATAATGCACTTGACCTATAGGATCAATGAGAGGCATAAGCTCATCCTGGAAAGCGTCATGCAGCCTAGCTGAAATTAAGACTCTTGGTTATGAAAAAAAAACAAGTAAAAGCATTTTGGGTTTTTTTGTCTTTAACACAGGTTAGCTAAACAATCAACAGAGGGCAAAAATGGAAAACATAGATTTGCTGATTGATACCAAGAATCAATAGGTTTGATATGATAGATTTGTGAGACTGTGCAATCCACTGAAATAGAAAGAAAATCCACATGATCCTTAAAACTTTCTTTTTGATAGATATGTGAACCTTCTAAGGGAGTGGAGCTGAAGGGACCTCCTCAGTTCTGGTTCCCTCAGCTGCACATCAGAGAACTCATATACTCCCTTTCTTAAATGAACAAGCTGACAGTGTTTTGCATGAAGGTTTGCTGGTCACTTATGATCCCAGAAGAAAGGCACTCAAGGCCCTGTAAGTTAGCATTCAAAATGGTATTTATTAGAACAAGCACTAAAAAGAATGAAGAAGAGCATAGGCAATCTTGCATCCCTGTAGATGCTGGGAGCCCTGAGTAGGGCATTGTCACACAGGCCTTCAGTCAGCAGGTAACCAATCCATCCATAGAAAGTGTCACCTCATTTTTGTCATCCAAAGTATTGTAGGATTTTTCTTGTAAGGAGACAGCTGTGTGCATCACTCCTGTATCAAACAGAAAGGACATTAACACTAAAACTTCCTTCTGCACCGTTGGTGCAACCACCAACAGTGGTGGGAGCTGCCTGCAGGCTTCTCAGTGACGCCAACCTGGCTGTGTTTCTCCAGCTTCCAAGGGGTACGTGCAGCTCCACACAGCCTGGAGACCACGCTGCACATGTGGCCCCTGGCGCCTACTTGTGTCACTCGTATGTGGATCACCAACTCCTCCATGTGCAACAGCCTCCCACGCAGGATCTTACACTGTTACCTAACCACTTAAGCTGAAATCCACTGTTTGCTCTTCAGGAAAAATTGTTCCATGTCCATTTCATTCTTCTGGTGGAATGAAGCCTTCCAGCTTCAAGACTAAATGTATTTTTATGGCTCTTTTATTCACATTTGATGTGATATTCTGGTATCCACATTCTCATGCATTTTAAATATTTTGTCTCTCCTTTGCAGATAAACAGTTCATTCATACACCTTCAAAACCTGGGGTTTTTGTTTGTTTGCTTGGGGGGTTTTTACACTACAAAAATCAAGTTTCTGTGTTTTCCTTTATAATTTTTGTCTTCATTACCTTTTCTTTTCTTTGGGCCTTTTTTCCTCGTATCAGTTATCTCTGAGCTGATGATTTATCAAGGAAACACATTCTAGATAGGGTCCCATCTGTGCTGTGGCCATTGAGAACACCATTTTCATTTGTGATCTCTGCAGGAATATGTTTACTGATGTGTGCAAAAATGGCATCTTCTTTTATGTGGCTTCAGCTTACCAGTGTTTGTGGTCTTGCTGTGATTGACTAATACACCCATTACACTTTTTCCCTGATGTATATCTAGCTGGCAGGGAATGTGCTGCTTTTCAGTGCAAGCCTTTAATAGTGGATGCAAAGCAAGCAAGCAAAATAGAAATTATCTTTTCCCATCACTTCTGCATCTAACCCTGAAGTGGAAGTTCTTTGAAGTTTGAGGCTGTGCTTTTTGCATTTTAAATTTAATTCCATTTCTTGTACTTTACTCATGCAGATTGTCCTTCTTTTGTAATATTGTGTCCCTAAGAGTTTTCTTTAGTATTAGTACCAAGATCAATTGAGAAATTACAACAGCCATAAAACTAATTCTTGACAGTCTTTCAAATATCCAATAAAAAATTCCCTTTTTCAGTAAAACCAAGCATAAAATAGGCATTAAAACCAGAATTTTATAGTGATGGTTTTTATGTGCTATATTGAGCATATTGTATTTCCTATAATTGGAATATTCTGGAATAGCCTTCAGTGAATCTACTTTCCATATTTTATTATAGCTCTCAAAATTTTTCCTTTTGAAGGAAACCAAACCTTGGTTAGTGTGTATTTTTAAGTATAGATGAGCAAGGAGTAATAATATTACAGTCAGAACATCAGAGATAAAAATGTGGCTTAATTTTACCAGGTGTAGGTTTTTATGTTTACTATCTTGGGTGGGATTTATAATGCCATCTGAGAGTTGCTGCCACTGCAGAAAAAGTGCTGCAAGAGCTTAAGATGGCTGTTCTAAAATCAGTTTGGTTTCTTTATACTTAAATTACACAAGGGTAAATGTTACTCTAAACTAAGATCACAGAAGTCCTGGTCATATTTTTCATTCTAGAATATTGGAAAGATCTCTGTTTATATCCAGATCGAAACAGTTCTTTCTAAATGGTGGCTTTTACAGTCTTTCCCAAAAGTAATTTTTAGTCCATCGGGATTCTGCCAATATTATTATTGTCAGTTCCCTTTCTATTTAAAAAGTCCTTAAGTGCATTATGCTACAGTATTTCTTTTTATATGTGTTTGTTAAACAACTTCTCTGAGGGCAAAATGCCTAGTATGCTACATCTGGATTACTGTTAGAGCTAGCAGCTGTCTTTGATAGCAGAAGGGCAAAAAAGCCCTGAAAGATGACTTAAAACCAATCACTTAACATGTGCGCACAAGAAACCATGATGGCCCATAAAGTGGCTTGAGAAAAATGTGTAGCTGGCACAATTACCTGAGGACTTAACAATAGTACAGGGCCCTCTGACCTGACAAACCCCACTTTTCCAATCGACATCTTTCTTTGGGTCTCTCCAGCTGTAGTTCCTTGTACTGTTTCTCTGAGATAAGAAGCCATCTCTTCAAAATTCCATTTTGAAAAACATCTTTGTGTTTGTTTTTCCTTCATTAGGGAAGAAAAACATGCCCTGGTTTATTTAAATTTTATGTCACCTGGCTACATGTGATTGTTTGCCTGTGTTTCTTCCTTCTGGAAAAATTCCTTAGCTGGAGATGTGATGTTGCTTTATGACATCAAACCTTACATCATATGCTGAGCAGTGTGCTGGTTGATTCTAATGCTTTGTAAAAAATAAAGCACGTTTGTCAGTAGATTTATGCTTTTTTGAGAAAACACAGGGTAACATGTTAAGTTGTTTTCACATAGCAGCTATATTGCCAAATTGCTCTGAGGCCAGGTTTGGATAGCAAAATTTAAATTATATACTCACAGCTATGCAATGAACAACTGTTTCACAGTCTCAGTCATAACAAATGAGAGGCCCAATACTGTAGTACAAAAATGCATCATATTAGACAACAGAAAAAAAAGCCATAGTCTTTTAAAATGTTTGTAAGTTCAGGCAGCATAAACAGTCTACACTATCAATCAGAATTTTCTTGTTACAGTTATAATGTAGATATGGGAATTGTATGGTTTTCTCTTTTGAAGTTTTCAAATTAGAGTTTTGAGACATCTTTAAGAGTTCTGTTCAGATGTTTCCTTTGACCTGTGTTATATTAGATTTCCAGTTATATCTTAGAGCAGTGAAGAACATGCACCCATACAGTTGCAGTAAGTAATTTGGTTGTTGGAAACCATACCACCTCTTTCCTGCCCAGACACATGTCAGCTTTGAGCAAGAACCCAATGCAATGATTTAGGATACTTTTCCTTCTGTCACAATAAACTCTGAGCATTATTCCAGTAAATCAGAAATAGAGCTAGTAATGTCAGTGTTGAGATTATATCATTAAACAGAACATGAGCAGGAAGAAAGACTAGAGATTGCAGAAAAACAAGGACCATTAATCAGAGTCCCTGTCTACTGAAGCCTAACAAATGAGAACAGCTGGTCTCCAATAAGTCTACATGATTTTAATTGATGGAAGCTGTTAAGGGAAAAAGCGTGCATACAAAGAAAAAGCATAGACATGTAAAATTATTTTTTTCTTTGAAGTCAATTTCAGTATTTCAGTCTTATCCTGATTTTAGTACATCATTCAAAATAACTTGATTGATATTGATATAAAATTGGGTTTAAACTTATTTTAGTAAGATTGTGTGATAAACACAGATTTGTGTATGCTGCAGCTAGCAGAGGGTGAAATACTAGCATATCTTTAGTTTACTTTTCTAACAGCTCTGTGGAGTCAAGCTGTTAAACAAAAGACAAGTTTCAAGCTTTCATCTTTGAGCTAGGTCCCAGTTTACTTTTTTTGGAACTATGAGATTGGGAATAAAAAACTGCATTTTTGATTTATGTATTCAGTGTTGGGTAAAGGGATAAGATAAACTCTACCCTTAGGTGTTTGGGGTTTTTAAATGTAGATCCTACTAAATCAATGAAATAAATACATCAAAAACTTTCTCTTTTGAGATCATCTTCCTGTTTCAGCCTTTGTTTTTTGGCTTTCTTTCATTGCTAAGAAACTTAGTGGCTCTTACTGTACTCTGTATTGCCCATCAATGTCACTGTGTTTGGTATTACAACTCCATTTTTACTTAACCTTCAAAGAAATTTATGAAGGACAAATGAAGTATTGCAAATGCAAAATAGTGGTTTCACAAGCCAGTAGACAAGAGAAAAATCATGTACATTGTCTTTCCCCTGAATATGAGAGCAAGAGTCTGTTCTTCAATGCTGTTTCAATAATTTGCTCACCTCAGTGATTTTGTAGAACTTTTATTCTCATTTTTGTTGTGTAATGACCTTGCATCAGAAACAAATTAGAAGTCAATGAAAAGTATGCTGGTTTCTTCCAGCATGTTTTTCTATTTAAGGAAGGGCATTCCCATGTAATTTCCTTGTCTCTTTCTCTTGGGACCAAATGTTCATGTTACCCCTGTTTGATCCATGGCATTAGTGTTGTGTAGTACTAAAGATCTAGGCAGGGAGAAAGTGTCACTGTCAGTGATCCTGCTCCTACATGTAAGACACTCCAATAAATTTGCAGTCAAAACCATAAAAGGGAGTTGACAAGAGAGTGTCTCTTTGCTGTGCATTTGCCCTGTAGGAAGGCAGGTAATTGTCTGTCATTCTGAAAATGAAACAAATTATCCCTAGCACAGGCTACAAAAGTTGTACATCCCTCGCACACTGGGATTTCAAGGGTGACTTCTAACTTTTTCTTGAGCTCCAGTAATGCCCATACCTTGCTGCAGTGCTGCTGCAGATAGCCTTGGAGTTACTGAGAGTTGGGAATTTCAATGCCTTTATCTTATAGGAAGATATTATGCAGCTGTCTTTCTGTATGTGTTATGGCATGCTGGACAGGCCAGGGTGACTTTCGGTGGAGTTTTAAGAAGGTTAGTTATAAGAAAGAAAACTGGGAAAAACCAAAGGTCTTGTGGCATGCTGTAGATTTTGACTTCCTTGTAAAGAGTTCATAATAACCTCATAAGATTTTGTCTAAATACATAAATTAACTCTTCATTCAAGGGAGATCTCTAGGTTTACTAATTAAATCAAATAGAATGCATCTAATGTATTTCTGAACATGCTTTTTCTGATTTGTTCTCGGTTATTTTGAGTTAACTGCTTGTAAATAATTTATGTGGACACCTATTACAAATGTTCATATAGTTGCTACACTGATATTTTTTGTGATTAACATAGGTATTTCCTAAAACAAGTGTTTTTTAAATGATGTAAGATGGTAACTACAGTTGTGATTGCAAAGTCGTTTGAAGTAGTAAGCTCACAGGTCAAGAATGGGCCTAACTTAAGGTTTTTAGTGTAATTTCCCCTGTCCAGAAGGTTTACACAGGAAGTTCTGGCTTTTGAAGAAACAGAGGAACAGCCTACTTTAATTCTCAATTGTTTTAACAGAAAAGAAAGAAAACAAGAAACAAAATATACTATTTATAGTGCCTTACGTTGAACTTTGTATTTTCGTTTTTAACACTTTAAAGAATTAATAATTAGTCCAAATTTATAAAAAACAGAACACTTCAGAATGTGCCAATGTATCCAGTGAGAAAAAAGACAAAACCAAAATAGCTTGAGAAAGAAATAATTGTACAGCTGCATTTCTTAAAATTTTATGGTTTTGGGTTTTTTTGTGCTTCTTGTATTCCTGTTTCTTATTCTTGTAAGTTTCTTATGTATAATATTTCAGGTAAGGGACACCATGAAAAATGCTTGTATCTTAAACACTTTGAAAGCAGCAGTGGAGCACCAGCCAGATGACATATCTAAGTAATTTGATGAAAAATAGCTGCATAAGCTTTTTTGCTCTGTCAGAATAAATAATTGTGTTAGATATCTCAGCACTATTTAAACCTATTGGCCTTAAATGAAACTCTAAAGTGAAAATGTTTTCTTAACATTTCTTCTACATAGAATTTGTGGAAAGTGAGGTGGGGGTGGGGGGGAGGAGGACATCTTAATTATATGTATATGTTCACAAATAGCTAAAAGTATACTTTGCTTAGGATAATTTGTATTGAAATTATAGTTTAGAGGTGGAATTCTGATTTGTTGTACCTCAGCATTTGTAGAGAATCTCTCATCACTGAAATTCTTTAAGTCAAGAGGTATCTTAGAGTAATTTGTTCTAGCTCAAGTGATAGTTAAGCTTATATCTTAATGTCTTCAAGTGATCCTGCTGTCTGCAGGTATTGGTTTTTCAGTCAAGAACCAGGCACAGTGGAATGTGAGCAAAATAATGACTTATTTCACAGTTTTTAATTGTAAATAGTTTGTGACTTTCATTATTAACTTAGAATTATTAACTTAGAATTAACTTAGAATTTATTGGTAGAAATGATTCACTGAGTAGTTATAAACAGAATAGTCACATTTCACTCTGAATTTGGTGGAAAAATACAATTAAGTTCTAGTTCTTACATTTCTCATTAGGTAGTTACTCTTCACCTACCCAGACCTGTCATCACTTTTATTTGTGGTGGATGCACTAAAGTCTGAAAACAACAAATATTTGAGCAGTTTGTATAACACTCTGGAAAAAATCCAGAGACAGAAGTTTACTCAGTATTTTGAGAATATAATTTACTTTAATATTCCTCTTCTGTACAGATATTCCTAAATATTATCCCATGTTATGCTGTCATCAGGATGCAATGAAATTTGTATTCAATGTGGTTTTAGCTCTACTTCACTTCCTTCTATGTAAGTAATTAAAAGGTAAAATAAGACAGATCAACTGATTTTAATTCAAAATTCTGTTGCTAGCAGAAAATATATGTGAAAGAGAAGACTTTTCTTATTTTAAATTAAAACTAAACCACATTTTTAAAAACCAGGTTGACTACAAGTATCAGTCTCAAAGGTACGCTTAGTTCGTTTACTTTCTGCTAGGATCTGCTCGTGAAGGACTGATGGAAATATTTGAAATTATCTTCTATGGTATTTGGAGAATCTGGTGTGAATGGGAGAAATGGTCATGTTGTGATTAGTATCACCAAGACCCTGAAAGGAAGGAACTCTCCAGATGTATTGAACTGCTCTATATTTCATTTGACTCTTAGTTATTTAGCTATTTAAAGTATTTCCTGTGCTCTTACATCTGCCCTAGAGACTTCTCATATTCTGCAAGTAAGTTAAAATAAGAGTTTGAGTTAAACATTGGAACTCATAATAATGGAGTTCATGCTGGGTTTCTGCCTTCCTTCGTCTTCCTGGTATATAACAGCACCCCCTGCAGCAGAGGAAAAGTTATTGCAATGCACAGACCCAGTTCACATCTATCTGGGGAGCTACACAACCATCTGCTGAAAACACAGCACATCATGTGGATGGCAGACTGCGTGAATTGCTGCTATTGTACATGTTTTTTACATGTCTTACAGTGCTGATGAGCTCCAAATTTATATATAGACCAGGAAGAAGATCGAATACCTCCAGAGGCCAAGTAGCTCATAATTTACATCCTTTGCTAGATCCGCTTGAAATGACTCCTTTCTTTTATTGTCAGTAGCTTTAACCTGTGCTTCAATTTAGGCATTCAGGTCAGCTACAAATTACTTTGCCTGGATATCTGTCCAAATCTTCCTGTGTCCATTTTGTGACTTAAAGCAATAATCTCAGCTTGAATATCCTCTACTAAACTGATGGGAAAGTAACCTTACAGTTTCTGAGAATACTGGCTAGCCAGAAGCTACCTCAGTCCACTTTCAACCACTGGAGAAGGAGGGGGCTCTAGATGAGTCTGATGTGCTTTGTTTTGTATTACTTTTGCTCCAAATTACCAAAAGATTAAGGGAGTATGAGGGAAGAAAATAAAATGTGTGGAAATAATTTGTGCTTGCTGGTGAAGAGAGAAGAGGACTGATACAAAGTCGTGAAGCCCCCTCAGCAGCTGCAGTATTTTGTTGGAGTGAAGAAATCCTGCAGAAGTCAAGAAGGAAGGGAAGGGCTTATGCAGTGGTTTTGTGTGTTGTGAATATCCATTGAGGGCTACACTGGCCACAGATTCCCCTCTAGAGGAATCCCTTCAAAGAGCTGCTTTGAAAGAGGACCTGGCATAACATCATCCAGTCATTGGCAAGTACCAGGGATGATGCCCAGTCTGTCAGATGGCAGTGCCAAGAGAACAGCTCTTGGGGATGACCAGCTGAAGGAAATAGCATAAATTAGTGGAAAGTACTGAAAGCACCAGAGGGTGCCGGAGAAAATCCCTGGAGTTAGGAAAAGAGCCATAATCACTGCAATGAAAAGGTAGACTTTTGATAGCCATAACCATCTGAAGAAGGTGATCAGCTTTCTCAACAGCTTCATCCATGCTGGGGCAATCCACTGTAAATTGGCTGTAAGACAGTGACAGTCCCTTAGGAGTCACTCAGGGCAGAAGGCTGGGCCAGGACTGCAACTGGCATGCCTTGCAGCTACTGGGCTTGCTTCCTGTCAGCTACTCCTGTTCCCACGTTAATGCTCCTTCATGTTTTCTCTATCTCCCTCTTTTACTGTAAATTTGTGAGATTTCCTTATTTCCTGACAACCTGGATACTGTAGTTTATTTTGGTAGGATTCTGAAAGGTAATTCAAGCTAATGTTTGTTTTCTGTAGGAATTTACAGAAAACTGAACTCTGACAGTCAGTGCTGGGCATAAGGAATACACAGTTTTGATGCTTGTTCATATTTAAGATTGTCTGTATAAAGGGAAAAGCTGTAGTATAAATTTAATTGCAGTATTGATGTCTACGAATGAGCAACTGAATAATAAAATTGGAATAACTGTTTCTCATTTTGACAAAAATGCAATTCACTCTCCACCCTTCAGCAAGTCTCCCCACTCACCTCCGGCAGTAGTGTTCTAGGAAAACTTTTCATGCTAAAAATAGAAAAACAAAAATAATAAAGCAGAGGCAGAAAGAAGCATTCTCAAAATTGTCTTTTATTTTTCTTAGAGGAATGCAATTAACAGAATGAAGTAATTTAAGCAATCTGAGAGTATTTACTAATATTTTAGAGGTTATAGCATTCAAAATTATTGTAACATTGTAATATTCTACTAATACGCAGCAAGTTTTCGGCCATGGTTGTTAGACTGTAGAGTGCTGTGATTTTCTGAAAAATACGCCTTTTCAAGATTTGCAACTCAGAATACATTAGTTTCTAAAATAAAGTTCAGTGTTTTGGCAATGCATCTTTCAGTTATTCCATTTTATCTCTTGTATTACTTACATAACTTAATGTAAATAATATATTTAATTACTTACATATGGTATGTTTTTAGGACCTTAGCAAAATAGTTTTCCTTACTAAATTCTGATTTAAGTGTTTTAATTAGTACCTCTTGATTTTCTAAAAATTACTATAATCTAAAGGATAGTCTACATCCAGTTTCATCGTTTGGAGAAAATAAAAGATACAATGTTTCAGACTGTTCTGGCAGAACAGAAACACCTTTCTCTGTATCAATTCATCAATTTTTTGCTATTTCTTAAAATGATCAATAAGATTCATGTTGTGGTTTGCTTCTAAGAATGTATAATATCCACATTTCTGGCTGACTTTCTGTTAAGTCATCAACATTAAGAAAATCCTCAAGTTTCCATTTAATTTTGTTGCATGTTATTCCAGTCAGATTGACAATCTGATTAAACTTTGTCAGAAGCACTTCATACTGACATAATTCAGTAAAACCCCTAACTTCTTAAGAAGAAAAATAGCCTTTCTTTCTTTCTGGCTTATTGACTCCTTTTTGTAATGGCATCGAAAGACATCTTAATTTGCTTGCGGGATATATGACTAATAGAGTCATATAATAGAATACCTTTCATCCACAATGAAAATTACAGTATGAGACTTCATTGTTTTCTCTTGAAAAAATCGTTATATAATTTCAGTACTTATATAGATGAAAGATGTTCATTAAAACTCTGAGTCTTGCTTCAAAGCTTCCAAGCCTCAAAGTCAAGTTAATGTTTTCTGTAGAAGTGAAAAGTCAATAATATATAAAGCAGATTGAATTTAATTTACATAATTTAGAATAAAACTACTTCAGAGAAGTGCAGAGTTCTAGGAGAATATGAAAATATATGGTGTTGCTTGGTGAAGCCAAGCAATATATTGGCTTAAAATGCCTAGTAATCCTTGTGCTCTAATAGGTTTGTTACATACCTGGATTGTCTTTAAGGGAGTATTATTTTCTTATAAGCTCACATATTGTAATAGGTTTAATAATGACATTTATGCATTTCATAATTAGACATTTCATAATGTTTAATAACAGTTTGGCTAAACAATAAAGACTCGTAGGGTAGTTTTCTTTGTGGAAGAAAGAGCATGCAGGAGACTTTCTTACCTGGCTGTCCCATACATTTGGCAGAACAAAATGAAAGTATTTAGGAGGAAATAGCTGGGCTTAAGAAAACAGGCATGGCTGTGGTGCTTTTTTTCATTCTTCAGCAATACCTAATTCTCTTTTGGTCCTTCATACTGTGTGTCCAGGCTTAGTAGTGACTGGTGTCTGAGATTTCAGATACGCCAGCAAGATACTAAATCTAGTAACTTATGGCCTAACTACATTGGTCTGATATTTCTCTTGCTGTAGGATCTTGACAGAGGACATGCAATGTCTGGGAATGCAGACACCCACTTTGTCTATTGGTTGTTGTGGTAGTGTGTTTTAGAGATTATGACATGGAAGCAAATCTCAGAAAGAACAAAAAGCAGTCCATAGCAGCCTTGAACAGTGTGTGAGGTGATGTTGAAACTTTATTCATAATCAAGACATTGGATTCATTCTTGCACATGGGAGATCAAGTTTCCTGCAGTACCCCATGGTGGCTTGTGGTTGGATTTAACAGAGGACTAGAAAATAGTATTGTCCTATGTGAACTTGAACCTGCTTATTCTGATGACACTACTGCAAGAATTTGGAGTAGCAGCGTTCAAGTCAAGTAGGGCTGACTTTGGAACTTACAATTTTTTTGTCAGTCACTAGACAGCTACGTTTTCAACACTTTCAAGTCAAAATTATCTCCTTTTACTGTAATTTAACAGTTTACTACAAATAAGTGTTGGGTGAGCTTCAACACAAAATGACTAAGAGGGTTTATTATCTAGAGAAGTTTTTTACAGGCTAGGACTTAACAAAGCACCCATATGCTTTGCAGTACAAGAAAGAAGAGTAGAGGTAGTACAGAAATGCAAGAAATTAAACAACAACAACAAAAAAATGGACTAAGTATGAATTCAACCAGAAGTGAAGGAAGTGGTGCACTGAAGAGAAAGCAAAAGAAATAGAGTTGTTTAGTTTAAAGGAAAAGGATCAGGGAAGATGTGAAAAATGACTTCCCATTTGAAACTATAGAGCCAAAAGGGCAAATGGTTCCTTGCATCTGTTATGAGCAGAATAAAGCTCATAGCTTGAACTCCATGAAGGATTATGTAGGTGGCATATACCTTCTGCAGTTGTTTCTGTTGGATCTTTGTTAGTCTGACTGCACCCACGATATCAGTATTATGCTGCTGCTTGAAGGCATTTTTGGCTATGCATACTAATATACAGCTCCCTTTCTCAGAGTAATTCTCTTGAAAAACCTGGTGCACTTTCCACTAAAGGCTCTGGAATCATTGCCGAAATTAGACAATTGATGGTAAAATTTTAGCCCTTATAGCTGGACAGAGCAAAGGCTAAATCATATTTAGGTCTCACTTTAATCAACAAAACAACATTTTTTGTGAAGAGTAAGATGTATTCCGGGTTCCATGGTTCCACAATAATTTTCTCCATAAATTACAATGTGAAGACTCCATATTTCAACTGTATTCAATCCAGTGTGATGCATAAGTACAAAAAAAATAAATTTTCTTCACTTGAATGAATTTAGCATTGAATGAACTGACAATTTATTACATACTTGGAAAACTACAGAACTATGCAAATAATGTGTATAATCTGTTTGGAGCCTTTTTGTTTGTTGAGAGTACTTTACAGGAAACAATTACATAAAGCATATTTAATTTGTATAATTATTTAACAATTCCTTAAAGAGTGGCAAATGCTCTACTCAGAGGACTTTAATTGACTGAAAGATTGACAACAGTGAAAGATTGTTGTAAGATCAACACCCCTCTTACTCCTTTATAATAAATTCAGAAAAATTGCTGTACCATAAGAATAAAATTTAAATATTCATGGTTTTAAATACTGTAAATACTGTTTTAAATACTTTTTTGGTGGTTGAAAGTACTAAGGGAAAAAAAAAATCAAGTTTGTATATAAAAGCAAGAAGTAGCCTGTTTGTGGAACTGAGTGATAAATATAATAACATATGACATACCAGTTAAAATATCTGGTTTTTTTGTCAAAATTTACAAGTCTGTACCATAAGGTTGGATTAAGTTTCAATCTCTGTAGGTAGCATGCATTCACTTACATTTTAGTAGCATATGTTTTCTCATCTCATAAAGATTTAGCTTTGCTTTAGTGTATGCAATATCTATATAACCATAATATGAAAGTAACCTGAACCTTCTAATTTGTCATCTGTGAAAACTTTTATGTATTATCATGAGAAATTGGCATCACGTCTTTCCAAGCTAATGTAGCTCTTTTTAATCACCTTGTAATGAGTGTAGCATTCAGTGTGTCTGTGTTAGTTCAGTTTTGATAAATCCTCTTATCTAAGGCCCTACTCTTCCAGATGGCAAATAAATGAATGTTTTCTTGTGTGAATTATGGTGTTACACTTCTGTTGTGCAAAACATGAATCCCACTGATGTCCACAAAACTCTGTTTGTTCGACTGGATAATCTGCTTATTCTGAGAAAGGATATGAGAAAACCTTCCTTGAGACTCTTGAATACTATCAAAGTGCAATTTACATACTCATGGAGATAGACTTAGTTCAGTGCTCAAGTGATGCTTCTCTTTTGTCCTGCCTTTAATATTGGCAGGCAGGATGGCCCTGTTTTGTTTCATGTTCTCTCTTATGATTTCCCTGGAGATGACCCCCAGAACTTGCACATTCTTCAGAATGCCAGCTGGGCAGGCTTTTATCACGTTATAAAACGGAAAGACTAATTCTTTCAGCTATTTCAACAATATTAAAAATTGTTAATATTGTTAACAATTGTCAATTGTTAATGTGGTATTCAGTCACTTATATTTTGTTGGTTTGGTTTTTTTCTTTTCCAGGATTACTTATTGCCATCTGCCTTTCCAGAGTAAATGGCTTTATGTTGGAACAGAGAGAGGAAATACACACATTGTAAATATCGAGTCCTTCATTCTTTCTGGATATGTTATCATGTGGAACAAGGCAATAGAACTGTAAGTGCAGAATTTTTTTCATTTGTGTGATCATTTTCAGAACTGTCTTAAGTTTAATTTTTAAGAATTATTTGATTCTGCAAATCTTTTATTGACAGATCTTTTGAAACCTTTAATTTTAGTGAATGCATTTGCAGTATTAAGTGGGTTTTTTTTTTTTTAGGACATGAGGAATCAAATTTATGTTAGAGACCGTGTAATTATATTTCATATAAAAGAGAAAAAAAATTTTGGTGTACTGTTTAACTATGAAGTTCCATGAAATACAGAAAGTCTTTTATCACTGAAATTCAGATTTTGCTATTTTTATCAGGAAAGCTTGATCACCATATCCTCCATTCATTGAAGAGAATAATGTAGGATATTTGCCCTAAGACTCTACAGAGAACTTTTCTTCATTGAAGAGTGGAATCACTTAGATGAGAAGGGACAGGAGGAGGTCTCTAGACCAAGCCTTCTGCTCAACACCGTGAGAATTTCAAGGTTAACTCAAACAGATCAAAACTTGATGAAGTGATAGGAAAGATAATGAATGCCCATTAAATGATAGCTCTCTAACAAGCTAAGCCAGGTGCCTGTGTTGTGGGTATGAAATGGAAGGAGACATACAGAATTCTGACTGGAATACATCTATGCTTCCTGCAAGTAAAAGCCTTGACAGAAATGAAAAACTCTTTCTCTGCTGTTTCCTCTGTGAAGTTCCAGCAAGAGGAACTTCTATGGGAAAGCTCAAAGTAGTTCTCGCAGTGTCTGAGACATTTGCTTCATGCTGTGAGGGACCTGTATCCTCTGGTAGTAAACTGAAATACTTCGATCTCAGTGGACCAAGAGAACAGTGTTACAGGCCTGCAATGTAACCCCAGTTCTCAAAATTTCCTTCCTTTCTTTTCCCTATACTACTATTATTCTTATTCTTATTCTTGTTCTTCTTGTTCTTCTTGTTCTTCTTGTTCTTCTTCTTCTTCTTCTTCTTCTTCTTCTTCTTCTTCTTATTCTTCTTATTCTTCTTCTTATTCCTCTTATTCTTCTTATTATTATACTAATCACTCTGTCCCCCAGGTGAACTGATGCCTCATTTTCTTTCTCCCTCTCTTCCGTCACCAAACTTTATAGGCACAGTTGTAAAAATCTGGGTTTATCTTCAGAGGACATAAAAATCAAGGATTCAAATAGTAATCTGGATTCAGTCTGCTGGTAAATCTTTCCTCCAGTTCTCAATTTTGGAATGTTTGGTGGTTCTGCCCCTGTGAGACTGCTCAGCTCTATCTAGTAGTTTTGGCTGCAAAACATATTGCTGGAAAACATGGTTTCCACTGGAGTATGTTCATTTTGATGAGTTATTCAGGTGGAAAGTATCCGAATTGTTTTCTGTTTCTCACTTTGTTTTGGTGATATTAACATATTGGAGGGCTTTTTGAATCCTGTATTTCAGAATGTCTATGTTTACTACATTGAGTACATAATGTCTTTAAGTTTTTGGGAACAACATGTTTTCATTTTGTGTGCACTTGGAATTTTCTTTCCTCCAGAAATTAGGATGTTTCTATTCTGTACGGACATAGATACGAAAGTTTTTTATACACTGGAAGCCTACCACCAAGTTTCACTTTCTAATTATATAAAAATTCCCTGGATAAATGATTTAAAATTATTTTAGTGGCCACAGCAAACATTTTTCATGAGAGTGGACCAGAATGATGCCTCTCCTTCTATGCGGGAAATAAGGGCTGGTTTCTAACAAGCTTTACTAGTGAGCTGTTGACATTGGCTAGATGCTGTGCAATATGCTCCCTCTCTGGAACCTTCAAGGAAGAAAGTAGCACTTCCTAACTATCTTCTTTGTATTTTCTATGCAGGAAAATACTTAGATTTTCCAAAGTTTCTCTTTTCATAAGTTGTAAAAGGTAATGACAGTATAATAAAGATAGGCACTTGGAGGTGCTGTATGGTTACCAAAACAGGTTCTTCTAAAAAGCAAGTTTGCCATGTACTGTTTTGCTGACTGGTGAGAACAGGTATTCATTCATCATTGCTCCTAATCCTATCAGTCTTAAAAGGATAAATAGAACCATGTAAGTAGTGTGCTTCTCTAAAGCTCCATCCCCTCCATCCAATCTTATGTATTCCTTGATATGGAGTGGAGGAAGTTGTCCTTGTAAATATTTTGCAGGTGGGCATGGGATCCTATGCATCTCCAGATTAGTTTCTCAGTATTACAGGAAGAGACTGGTGAGAATAAAAATGGTGTTTGCCACAGCTGCCACTTTTATAGATGCTATAGTCCTTCTGAAGTTGAAACTGGATGACTCAGTAAAGTAATTTGAACTCTCTCTGGTAATAAACTATGATGTCTCTTCCAGTACTGTTGCTTTCCTGTATGCAAAATGGCATGTAGATTAGCTTTTAAAGGAAATGTTACTAACTTTAAATGCACTTCATGAGACTGAGCTTATGAATGTAGACTTTCCTTTAGAATAGTACTGAGAAAAATGTTTGAAATGTATTTTGGGCCATAGATATGTTCTGATTTGATTATACTTTTTAATCTCCACATTGTTTTCACATAATTTTTTGCATGTTTTTCACATTTTAGTATTATAGAATCATAAAATAATGCGTGTTGTAAGGCTTCTCTAAAATTTTTAAGACCAACCTCCTGCTTGGAGTAAAATCAGGTTGTTCTGGGATATAGAAGTTCACAGGGTCTGTTGATGTTAAGTGCTTTCAAAGATGAAAGAAAATAGAAACATGTATCTATGTAAAATTAAGGAAAATCTTCAACCTTACCATGAACAATGCAAGGGGCAATGGTGCTCATAACATTATGTTAAATTTTGAGTTAATAATAGCATTTCAGAGTATGAGGTTAGCTTGAAGATGTTCTCTATAAAGCTTGGAAGGAGAGGGATGACCTTTTGTGCAATCATGTCTTTCAAACTTATTGGCAAGAAAAGACCAGTAAAAGCCATTGCTCTGCTGCTATAGTCAAGTCCTCAGTTTAGATGGAGGGTTTATAAATAAAATTTTAAGCCTGTCAAGTTTCTGTATAATCTGCTCTAACAAGCCTGGAGTTCATCCCTCTTCATGCCATTTTCATCCAGTTTCTAAAACTGAAAGATGTAACTTCTCAATGGCATGTAACCCACAATGTAACTTCTCTTTTAATCGCCCCCCCCACCCTTACTTTTCACTGATTTTTATCTACTTCTAATGAAAACTCCACATAACCCTCATCCTCTGGAAACAACTAAATATTTTGAGTAAGTCAGGCTAATCAAATGACTGAAAGAATTTTTTTGTAACAATGATTCTGTTGCAGTGAAAGACCCAGGTGAAAAGGCTTGGTAGTTTGAAGACTTGAAGAGGGAAACAGGTTTAGATGCAACATTTTTAGACTTTGCATATGATGCAAGAAATCTGATCACCTTGTCCAGCACAGCTACTTTTACTTACAAAGATGGCATTTGGTGCAGAGGGGGTTTTTTGTGTGATTTTCTTGTCTACTTTTGTATTGAAAGATCTGTAGAGCACTATTTTCTTGAGTGGTAGTGGTTTTATGCCCTGTTCAGAAGCATCTAGTGGAGATACATGTCAAAAAGATGATTGCAATACATATTTTATCATAAGGGACTACTGTCTTCTCTTGCAGGAGAGATTATTCAGTGAGCTTAAGCAGTATCTAATGTTAGTTAGAAATTAAGGCCTGAACAGCAAATAATGCTAAGGAAACAGATGTGGGGTTTTTGTTTGCTTGTGGTTTGGGTTTGTTTTTTTGGGGTTTTTTTGTTAGTGTTTTTTTTTTGTTTGTTTGTTTGTTTGGTTTTTTGTGAT
>VXBU01006189.1:53834-108631 GCA_013400315.1 Bombycilla garrulus
TTTTTTTTTTTGTTTTTGTTTTTTTTTTGTTTTTTTGTTTTTTTGTTTTTTTAGATTATTTTCAGAACTTAATCCTAACCGATTCTGGAAGTTACAGGAAAAATCATATGCACTGTCTGTGTCTCAGTGGACCTGTCCTTGAACAGACCTGAGAAAAAACACATGCATATGGGTAGCAATTCTTGTCTCAGCCATTTCTATCATCTCATGCATTATCACTACTTCAGGTCACACTGAAGCAATCTTCTCAGCTTCACTTGTCATTTCTCTGTCATGTAGCAGAGCTAGTGCTTTGCTAGAGGGGTTTGAGGCTCTAGTCTCTAATAAGCAAACAGTTTCTCTCTTTTCCTTCCAGATGTTTGGAAACAGCTTTGGGAGAGAAAAATAGTCAATGAGCCCAGCATGTCTCCATTTACTCCAACTACAATGAGATTGATTTTCACAGCATGATCATACATTTGGGAAGGTGATCTAGTGTTGGAAAGGAAAAGATCTTTATATGTGTCCTCTGAACTCAAAAAATTGAAAAATCTGCATTACAAGCCCCCAGTAAGAGTCCAGTGTTTTAACATCCCACTATTTACTGAATGAATAACTGAAAATTGCCAAAATTTATGGGATTTGGAGGATCAAAGAGTTGGGCAGACTGGAACTCAATTATGACAGAGCCATAACTTGGCATCTCCTTTATTGGCCCTTTGTTTGCTCATCCCCATTTCCTAAAATGCAGACTCAGAGTCAGTAGATCCACAGCGGTGAGGGAAAGCAGTACAAAGGAGGAGAAGTAAAAGTCTAGAAGAATCTGCTACCCTCTCTGTGTGCAGATCCAAATGGAAATAGTTATTAATATAAGGAAAGCACAGTTTTCAAGACTACCTTCTTTTGGACATTTCAGAAAGTGTGTCGAAGACTCAGAGTTGCATCTTGAGGTTGAACTGATTCTGCTTGCTTCAACTCCCAGCTTTGATCCACAACGCATGAATAATGTGTCCAACTTACTCATTCTCTTAAATTTCTCTATGGCTTTACCAGTGAAAAGAAAGTCTTAAATTCCCCGGAGCACTGCACCTTTATGGAAGGCAGAACTGTGGAAGATCTCTGACACTGAAGAAGTATTTGTCTATGCATGTGTTTTTTTCAGCACTGCCACATTCAGTCAACTTCAGCTTCATAACAATGACTAATATGGATGTTTTCTTTATTCTTGCCCCCTCCTAACTCCTTCTATCACCAGATTTTTATTCTTTTCAGAAATCATTACAGTACCTCTTCAATTGTGCAGGCTATTTTTTCTTTCTAAAAGAAAATGGTTTTGATTTGATTCTCTTTTGTCATAGCATACCTTCACCTGCTTTAAAGATTGTCTTGGTATTTGAAGTTCTTACGACAGTATTTAAGTCATTTGATTTCTTAGAGTGCATAAAACATTCCAGAATGATTGGGGAATACATCATCTATGTATTTTCCACATTTTGCTGGGTCCAGATTGTAGCATTGCTGAAGACTTCTTTTTGAGCGTTCTAATTTTCGGATAAAATAATCAAATAAAAGCTTCTATCCTTACAAGTTTTTTGAAGAGTTTTACAGTGACTGCTGTCTTAATTTCAGTCCAGTTCTTCTGAGTAAGAGTCATGTTTTACAGCATAACCGCTCTCTCATTTTCCCAAATGAATATACACCAAGTAAATTAATACCTGCTGCTGTCAGGAACAACTTCTGATGAAGTGCAAAACAACTCAAAGTATCATTATCTTCTTAGCAAATGCCTAGTTTTAGTTCAGTACAGCTGTCATGGGAATCTTTAGTTCCATTTTTCAATTCTGCAATCTGTTTTTTTGGGCTTAAAGGTCAGCAAAGACTATGAAATGTTCAAAATTTTGTATCATTAGCTCATACTTTTTTCTTACTCTGTTGAAGTTAGGTTTCATTTCCGAAATTTTTTACTGCAAATCATTGCTGATAGTTTTTGGACCTTTCTTTTTTTCTTTTTTTCTTTCTGCTGTGTATTGACTTGGATTTGTGTTTTATCCTTTTTGTGTCTTTTCAGAGCTTTTATTTTCTCAGTCATTCTCAGCTGTACCCTGGCTGCTATTTGGGAATGAAAAATTCCCCACTCAACTATTTCACTTACGCCTTATTTTCACCTGCTGATTCTTCTTTATTTTTCCCTTTCTCAAGGAATAGGATCTAATTAGTTTTTATGCAGTTCCTCAAAGCCAGCTTGAAGGAGTGCCTATACACAAGTATCTGTCATCAACAGTAGAGTGCCTTATTCACAATAACTTCAAATCTGGTTGCTTTTCCAGCACCTCTTCATCCTTTCCAGAAGCTGTTGGATCTCTGCTTTTTTATTTAATAGAATTCAATGGCAGGGTTTTTTTCCTTTGTAGGCAGCTCCACAATGACAGCATCCAACTCTCCAATCTCTTTAAGAACTTTACTGGAATAGCAATGACAGGAAACAGAACATTTTATGTGTACTAAAACAGCTTGAGGCAAAATGGGGTTTGTGTGTAGACATTTCCACATGCAATATAATTTCCTATATGAAAGCAGTAATTACTGTATCTGTAGCTCTGATAGTGTTCCATGGGTGTTCTATAAAATAATGTTATTGATATAATATAGTTAAATACATAATTGCTTTGTTTAATCCTGCTTGTAGTGCAGTCATGATGTCTAGCCTCAAGAGAAATTGACTGTAGAGCCTAATGCCTTGCTCTCCTTTTATGAGCAATACTTCCCTAGGGCTCCAAAAGATATTGTTGTTATTTCTATTTTTACATACCTTCCTTGAGGAGACAAGGAGATGCAAGAAGTGAGGCACAGATCTGCCTTTGGCAGACAGTTCCTGGTCTTAGTGTGGCACAAAGGACAAGGTTTGGGTTTCTTGCCACAGTCCTGTACCCAAAGGGAGATAGCATCACTTCATAACATCACTTCAGGAGAAGCAAACCAGAGAAGATTTGTCGTGTCACTCCTCCTGTATCCAGCCATCAGGCAGGCTCAGAGCAACAAGCAAAAGATCTTGCACAACTGAGGAAGTTGCAATGCTTTCACACACAGCTTTCTTCCTTGTTCCACCTGAACTGGGATTATTTTGTATTAGTTTATGCTCCCACAAACATCTCCCCTAAAATGGGACTGTGCGTGTTCATCCAAAACCAAACACCAAACTTTATGCTGCATCTTATGAATATTCCTTGTTACTTCATCCAAAGAAGAATCAGTTTTGATGCAAGTACTTTACTTGCTGTGTATAAAAAAGTCAATGTTTCTTGGAACCCTGGAAAGACAGTGCAGGAGGGCTGCCAGGGAATAGGCTCTACATTTCCAAAAAGCTTCAGGAACATCTGTTGTCATCTGTGTGTGATCTTCTCTGTGATGGCACATGTGAAATTAGTTTTGGTATATACAACTATTTGAAAAGGATCCTTTCTGCTTTCCTGACAGAAGCCATGTTATGACTGCCAGATTTAAAAGACTCTCTACTTACTCTTACCTACGTTTAAACAAAGCTGGCCTCTGTTAAGCGATCAAGGAAGTTGTGGAGGGTGGATCCTGGCTGGTTGTGAAACCTCCATCCAAAACTGCTCTCTCACTTCCCATTCTCAATGGGACAGGAAAGGAAATAAGATGGAAAAGTTTATGAATCAAGGTAAAATCAGGAAAATCTCTTACCAGCTCATTACTCCAGCAATAGAGAAATAAGACTTGACTTGGAAAAAATTAGTTTAATTTATTGCCACTTAAAATAGAGTAGAATGGTCAGAAACAAAGACAAAAACTAAAGCCCCTTCCCCCTGAATCCTCATTTTTTCTAGACCAATGGTGTGTGTGTGAAAACTAAACAGTGGTTTGTTGAGCCTTTGATAGAATGACATACCTGACAGTCTTAAATTTGATAGAAGTGAAAGAAAAGGCAAGAAGCCAGAGCAAGCCAGGTATTATACAAAACAACTAAATTGTTAAAATAACAAGAAGTAAGGTAATATGAATACTAAGGTAATACTTATATCAAACATAGAAGAAAGACAATGAGGAAAAATNTTTTGGTATATACAACTATTTGAAAAGGATCCTTTCTGCTTTCCTGACAGAAGCCATGTTATGACTGCCAGATTTAAAAGACTCTCTACTTACTCTTACCTACGTTTAAACAAAGCTGGCCTCTGTTAAGCGATCAAGGAAGTTGTGGAGGGTGGATCCTGGCTGGTTGTGAAACCTCCATCCAAAACTGCTCTCTCACTTCCCATTCTCAATGGGACAGGAAAGGAAATAAGATGGAAAAGTTTATGAATCAAGGTAAAATCAGGAAAATCTCTTACCAGCTCATTACTCCAGCAATAGAGAAATAAGACTTGACTTGGAAAAAATTAGTTTAATTTATTGCCACTTAAAATAGAGTAGAATGGTCAGAAACAAAGACAAAAACTAAAGCCCCTTCCCCCTGAATCCTCATTTTTTCTAGACCAATGGTGTGTGTGTGAAAACTAAACAGTGGTTTGTTGAGCCTTTGATAGAATGACATACCTGACAGTCTTAAATTTGATAGAAGTGAAAGAAAAGGCAAGAAGCCAGAGCAAGCCAGGTATTATACAAAACAACTAAATTGTTAAAATAACAAGAAGTAAGGTAATATGAATACTAAGGTAATACTTATATCAAACATAGAAGAAAGACAATGAGGAAAAATAAAATCTCATACATTTAGTGCTGGTTTTGGTATAGACTTTGCTGATAGTGTATATCGCACTGCTGTTATTCAACTAAAGAAATAGCTAGGTGCATAATAATGAAATTATAATACTCCTAAAAGAAACAAAAAGTGCCTAAGGAAAAAAAATACCCAAACCCTTCAATATTAATGCAGTGCAGTAAAACCCAGGATCCTCCAACTACAATGAATTCAAGAGGGAAATGGAGGAGATTGCAAACTGTATTGTATTAGTGAAGTTTTCTCCTTTCAGCTGAGGTTTTTGTTGTGGTCTTGTGCCCAGTCTGGGACGCCAATTGTTGTGGTCTTCCTGCCCAGCCTGGGACGCCACAAATGCGGGGATCTCCTTAACCCCAGGAGACCCCGCAATATGTAGGAAAGTCCAGGTTTCTGGCCCGTGCTGTTGAAGGAGTAGTCTGGAGTCGTTTGTTGGTGTTCTCAAGGCAGTTTATTAAGTCCTTATCAAAGAGAGATTTCTCTGCTCTGCCAGGGTTGACACAGAACGCGTCCAGAGACACACTGTGCCCGCCCCGGGTGAGCTGTAATCTTTTATACTAAAAACTACGTATTAAATGTTTACAGTTAAGTACCAATCTATGCCCCTCACATCACCATGTCCAGATCTGTGTCAAACCAATCCAGAAGTGCCAGCATCACCAAGAAGATGGAGGTGATGAAGAAGAACACAAGACAACATGCCACGTGTAAAAATCCTCCATCTTGTATCTCAGACCCCCCTGTACAGATCTCCAACCCCCCTGTACAGGGCCCTAAACCCCCCTGTACATACATTCAAATTACCTTCTTTTTACTTATAACTACTACTATTTTACTATCTAAGTTTTTGTGACCTGAAATTCCTCATACAAAGCTGACAACCTGTTCCATGGGTTAGAATCAGAGTTACAGGTATTTTTAGTATCATTCCAGGGTCTCTGACACCTCTGGCAAGGCTGAAAAGCCTCCTGACCAGGTTTTGGGTCGGCCAAAGGCATCATAGGAACCCCCTGGGTTCCAACAGTTTTAGCATGGAAATTTGAGGCCACACTCTGCAGGAATATGAGATAAAAATAAGAGTGGTAGTAAAAGACAAGGGGTCTTTATACCATTTACAGAAGAACAAGTTTGTGTGACTATGAAGGTATACTTAGCCTAAAGAGTAGAGGACAGCTCATGTAAGAGTTTGCTTCTACCCAAAGGGAAATTGATACATTCTTTGGTAAGCAATGTCATATGTATTCTTCAAAGAAACTGGTTGTGCACATTTATCTAAACTGTTCCTGACTTTTAAAATTAGTAGGTACAAAAGGCTGACTAAGTGGAATCAACCTTTACCTGAGAAAGACAGTATGCTCTTTTCCTTTCTCCCTCCATTTGTCATGATTTTGCCAGTACTCCTGCTCATGTACCAAGACTGGAATGGCCAAGCAACCCACCATGCATCTTGGTTGGTTCAATGGCCTGGGAGAGCTGCCCAACCCATTTTGCTTTGTCAGCCTCTATGTGCTTCTGCTACCATCTTGTGTGTCCCCTGCTTTCTGGGGAAACATATCTGATGTTTGCTTGCTTCTGCTCTCTCTTATGTCATGTATCTGTGGTTCTTACCTGACTAAAAAGCGAAAATTCTTATGCTGTGTCTTCTCTTGTTTTTTTTCTCTTGTTCTCACCCTTCCTCCTTTGTCCATCACTGCATAGGCAGATATTCTCTAAACAGACCTACTTCTTTCCATCAAAATACTCTGACCAGTTCAGACAGATGATTCTATGCTAGAAACAACATTTGCAACAGTCTAGAATGTCCCAAACTGTCACATGCACTCCCTCAGGACAGATGTGTACAAGATGTGTAGGTCTAAGCACTCACTGCTTGCAAACAGCCTCATCTTGCCCCTCAGTTCCCTGTCACTGCCTACCTACCCTGCCTGCTCCAAGGCCTGGTATTGTGCAAATGAAATTTTTGTTTCAGTACAGGTTACTCAGAAATAGAAGTGCAGCCAGAGGGGTCCCTCTGGTAAGATGGCTTGGACAGGAATGACAGCCAGATCTCCTGCTATCTGTATCTCTGTAAAAATGGTTTTGTGCCATGTCTCAGGCCAAATGGGTGCTTGCTGCTGGCACCACGAAAGACAGTCTGTATGGAATGTCACTGTATAAACCATCTGTCCACTGCTTTCCTGCTGATCTCATTTCTGTGATGGGATATGCTGCAAAATGCTCTTGCAGAAACCTTGCTCATGGACACCTCATATACGACAATAACATGCTGCATGTTCAGGATGTCTGGAGTAATTTTTCATTGTCCTCAGCTAAGAAATAAATATCAGACTAGATCTTTGCCTCTCTGCTTTGACCCAGCTTTGGTGCATGATAAAATACTTAAAATATTTAAAACATAATGTGGGCAAAGTATAGTGGCCAGAGAAGAGTGTGCGTGCTTTTAAGAGTGTTGAAGCATACTGTTCTGGGAAGGAGAAGCCCATGAGGCTATGGATCAGTCCACAGTGTTTTAATATTTGAGTTGTCGGAGAATTTTTGTGTACCACTCTTGATTTGGAGTCTGAGCTATAGAAGAGAGGCCAGTTTTGCTACAGTGCAGTATTCAGCCAAAGGAAGAGGCCATTATTTCAGGAAAATCCTTTGAGTAGTTTGGCTGCATAAGCTTGTTTTGGTTTGTTTCTGTAATTCTCTTTCAGCTTGTTTTAAAACTTGGAGCCTAGCTCATTTTAGGTATGGTTTCTGCATAAATTCTTCACTTTATTGTCTCTGCCAATCTCTGCCATATTTTTTTTCCTGATGACCTTTGGTGAACCAAGACCAGTCATGCAAGTTCAGATCCTAAGCTGAACTCCAAGGGACATGTATTCTGACACCAGAGCCTAGATGGGAGAAAGGTCCTCCTCTGTGCAGGCATTCAATGTGAGCTGGTGCTTGTCTTCTTGCTCTCTATGACTGCCAGGGCCTGAAGGTCAGGTCAGAAAAGATGATAGATGAGAAATGTCCGTCTGTCCAATCAGTTTCCTATGATTTGCCTTTGCTGTTGGGTGCTGGACATTAATAACTTCAGTACTAAGTTGCATACGATGGGGTTGGTACATGTTGCAAAAAGAGGGAGGGGATGTCAAGAACAGCAATTAACCTCTATATAGGTTTACAAAGACTCATAGGATGGGTGTTGTGGCTGAGGAGCCTCACTGAACATGCATTGTAGGTGTGTTAATTGGTGTGAAGATGAGATAATACTTTACAGATCAGACAGAGGCAAGATGCTCCATTTCTGAAACCCTGCTGTCACAGTGCTAAGATGCTTCTTGACAGGGCAGTGTCGGTGAGGTTACTGAAACCCTGTCTTTAGTGACATTGGAACTTGGTGAGTCATGCTATCAATATCTGAAATCCAGTGAAGACTTTGTAAATCCTTGGCAAATTAGCCTTCAAATGGAACAAGTAAGGAGGGAGGGTCAGAAAGAGATGGAGTAGAGAATAGAAAAGGCAAAAAAGCTGCAAGAATAAGAAAGTGGAATAATTACTATGATAGGAAGAATAGTGAGATTTTAAAAAAAGCCTTCCTTTAAATGAAGGATTCATTAAGAAAAGAGAATCTTTGCCTATAATGACAAAAAGGAAATAGAGGAGAACATTAAAATATACCTATAACTTTCCTTACCCTGTTAGGCTTTTTACAATTATTTTTTACAACACTGGAGGTACATGTTAGCATACCTAGAAACTGAAGTGTCTAGCTTTTCTTGCAATAAAAAATATTCACAGATTTTAATTGATTTTTGTCTTGCAGATCTACCAAGACTCACCCTGGCCCAGTTGTACATTTAAGCGATAGCCCAAGAGATGAGGGAAAAGTGAGTACAACCAATGGTATAAAATTTTGCAGCATCTCACAGCCTTTGTTTGCCTTGCTGCTCTTTCCTTTTGCTTACTCGCTAATTTTATCATCTGCTTTCTTTCTATGTTTGGAAGTCATTTAACTATTTTACTGTTCTTAAGAAAAAAAAATAATCTTTGTACAAATTTAATGAGTAAACATTTGTGATACAGACGACATACTGTACTTGGAAATGTATAGCCATCTAAATTGTTCCTGTTTAAAAAAGCTTGACTTTGTATAAGTAAGATTTGACTAAAACCTGAGTCATGACTTCAGTACTTGGATAAATATGCTCTTATGAAGGCATTATAGTAAGTTTTTATAAGATAGCAAATCTTTTCTTATGTAAAAATTATCAAGATAATAACCCAGGTTTGGAACTTGATACTATTCTCAACTTTGTTCGTTGTCCACAAGTGGAAGCCAAACATACAGTCAGAGCATTAGGGTTGTGACTGATACCTCAAGGAAGCACAATCAGAGTTGGCTTTATTTGTATGGCAGCTTTTCAAAGATGAAATACGGTTGACAGAATTCTGGTTCTATTACAGCTTCTATTTTTATTTTTTTTTATGTGTTGCTATTGATATTTGAGCATTTTGCCTGTGTGAAAAGGGTATTTAACTCTCTCTTTTGATCATTTTTAGTAATTGCATTTTAGTGTGTATTTATAAAGTACTTTATCTTACAAATGGTTTATCTGTTTGACAGTGTGCTTCACATAACAGCTAATAGTTGTTAGAAGCTAGCAGCAGTTTGAATTTCCAATACTGATATGGGGGATATAATGCTGAAATTATGGGTACCTAGAAAAGCTCTGATGACTACATCTGATTTTCATTTGCATCCTTTATCCTTGGACTTACCCATGTTATGAGGTGAGCTACACAAACAAATGGTGCACTTGTGAACCAGCCCTCCAGCAACTTCTATGGCATCTCTAAGCCTTTTTGGAAGAATCACAGATCAAGCAATTTAGAGTACTATCAAATAAAGTAATTAAACATTATGAAGTGTAGTCTTGTAGCCTCAAACAAGAAGTCATTGAGAAATGCAGTTTAATTATCTATGGCAAAATACCTGGTGAGAATAGAGGTTTATTAATGAGGCATCATTCTTCTCTGCTGGCCACTACAGAAGCTGCGGATGAGCTACCTAAGGCACAGAGTGTAGGAAAAAAGGGTACTAAAAAAAAAAATGGTCTTGTAAGTGAAGATTTTTTTACAGGAATGTCATGCACTGTGTCCAAACAGAAAGCTAAAAATATTTTTCAGCAGAAAGAGATAAGATGAAAAAGACCCAGGCAAGAGACTTAAAAGAGAGCTGGTTTGGGAATACAAGTTCTTATTGCTCAGAGGACACATGGGAGAGATCTGGGCACTGATGAAGTATTAGCATTCAAGGAACAACAGCAAACTCAGACAGATGCTTTTGAAAAACAAACACTGAAAATTTATGGGGAGAAGTAGAAAATGTAAGGTATACTAAAACCATCCCAATGCAGCTCTGTGTATCATTGATAGGTTGAGAGTGGTGTAAAGAATGAATCAATGCTAACAAAATACTTGCAGTTTTGCAGAATGTAGAATTGATAGTGTTTACAGGAAGATATCAGTAAAAGGTACACACAGATGTAAGAGGAGATCTAAGCATTAAATCAAAAGACATAATTCTAAATAAAAAATTCAACAGTACAGAAATAAATTAAACTAATTTTTGACTAAGTCTCATTAAACTTTAGGTGAAAGAAAGCAGAATAAAACAGTCATTATTCAGAATGAGGAAAAACTGGTTAAAAAAACAGCTGCTAGGACTTCTGCTGTTCAACATGGTCATAAATAGCCTAGAAAACAAAGTAAGCAGTGATGTGTCATGGTTTGTTGGACTTCAGAGGCTGAGAAACTCAGCAATAAAATGGCAGGTTAAATACTGTCTTTTTAAGTACATTCAGTGTAAATGATGAGAAGTGATTCATGTAGGGCAAAGTATTTCTGACTTTAAATATAAAACAGTGGGTGTGAGCTGATTACTGTTTGGTATCAAGAACTTTAAATGATGATTGATAGTTCAGTGGAAATATCAGCTCAATGCTCAGTAGAGAGCAATAAGAAAATCAAAATTAGGCATTCTGCAGAGAAGAATGGAGAATAAAACGAAGCTATTAAAGAATTGCATTGTGGACCTGCCTGTTGAATACTGAGTATAATACTTGTCCTTCTGTGTCTAAAAGGAACATAATGCTAGAAGAAATTCAGAGAAGGGACAGGGTTTTCCATATGAGAGAAAAATTAGTGAGACAGGAAAATTCACTATGGAAAAGACATGATTGTGATTCCAGGTTTGAAAATCACAGTTGATATTAAGAGGATGGAAACAGCTCACAGTCTCTTTCAATACAAAAACTAAAAGGATACCAAATGAAGCTGACAGGGCAGATTCCAAACAGGCCAATTAAGTACTTCTTCAAATGTGCAGTGGGTAGAATCTATAAAACTTTTTCCAAATGCTATTTTGTGTGCTGAAAATGTATTGATCAAAAGGAAGACTAGAAAAGTTGACACAACAGAAATCAATGTGAGCGTAACTGAAGAGGTTTGCTGAATTCTCCTAAAAGGCTCTTAAAGATGAGGTTAAACAGAGCCATCTATAGTTGAGGAGGTGGCTGTCCTTGAATGAGAAGTTTAGACTGAGAGAATATATGAGAGTGTTACTTGTCTTCTTCCCATATTATTTGGTATTTGCTCTTGGCCATTTCAGTACAAGATACTGTCATAGGTAGACTTTTATTTAATCTAGCAGAGTTCTTGGATAAAAGAGCTGTTTGATTATGGTTTTACATACTTTGCTTATCTCCACAACTCCAAGTTAACCAAAGACCACCAGAATGTATTGGTGGCAGAAGTCAGACTCCAAACATCACTTCACGATAGGCAGCAGATAAAAGTGTTCTTTGCATGTGTTTCAGGAATTAAATAGTAGGTAGGAATCTGTCATAATCTTTACTCAAAATAAAGATGTTCTTGTACTCTACAAGAGTGCTACTCTACAAGTACTCTGCAAGAGTCGAGTGGTATAGCCTTCTCTGGGGTATTAAAAAGTTGTTTACAGATCTGGGACTGTTTTGCTGAAGTAAATCAGTATTTCTCCTATGAACACTGAGTGGCTGAGATTCCTAAAACATAGTCAGATCTTACAAAATGTAGGACAATCATAAGAGCTCAATTTGAAAGCCAGGGAAGTCTGTGCACTGGCAGTAAATTCACTTTTTTCATTAAGATCCGTTGAATTCCTAAAAATTCCAGTTTATTTAATTTACTGGTGATTGGGTTCCTTGTGCCAAAAAAGTAAATGCAATTCCAGAAGATTTCTGCCATATCTAGGCAGGCTTTGGAGACAAGTCTCTTTTATGAATCTAACAGCTGTGGCTGGAAGACAAACATCACCGAGAATTTAGGCATTTAATGTGTCACTGAAAACAGTTTGGGATCCAAGTGATTAAGTTCATGAAATATAACTTTCTGCCAAATTGATTAATAAGTGTACATTAGGGGCAGACTGGAGTGCAGAGACATTTGTAAGGGGCAGATCTGTAGCAAACATGATTTTTCTTGCTGACAAAGGAAAAGACATTAACTGCAACGATCTGCAGTTTCCCAGCAAATGGAGAAAGCTTAATAGGACAAGGTTTAATGTTATTTACAATTAGCTAGTGGGCTAAACTTCCTTTCTCTGAGTCTGAGTTGTGAGATCTAATAATACCAAAAAAATCAAGTCTGTTTGTGAGACTTGTTTGTTTGGGTTTTTTTCTCCAGCTGTTTTGTGTTACCAGGACAAGGAAGGGGCTTGCTGGCATGTACCAGGATATTATTAGTGGACTGTAAAAAAGAAATTTTCTCCCATAATCAAAAGCATTTGATGAAGAAAGATTTAAGTCAAAATGTGAAACAACTCCACTAGACAAGGAAGATCTTGCCAGGACTTCTCTCTCCAAAATCTGTCCCATGTTCTGCTTTGTTAGTAACCTATTTAAGCATGAGTAATTAAATGAGGTGCCACAAAAGGCAAGATAAATCTTTGGAGTTTTTTCCATTTAACAGATATTGTTTTTCTTTGATGGGTTTTTCTCTCCAACTGCATTTATGGATGTTTTTCTTTTTACCTCGATTACAGAAATAGAGCTTGTCTTATAGATCTCCCAAGTGATGACTATAACTGAGAGGAGTGGGAATGTTTTGAGTTTCCTATGGTTCAGACAGGTCAGAAACCAGAGCATCATAAATATCCTGGCAATGGGACTAATCCCAAGGTGGAATTGTGGCTTCAGTGTGCTGTACCACAGTGTTAGTACTAAAGCAGCATGACTCCTGTCAAAAAGAGAGATTTCTGGCTATGCAGCAAATCTCTTTGTCTTTCAGTTTCTTCCCTGAAATCACACTTTGTAACTTGGAAATCTTTGGTGCAGTTGTGCATTAAGTATTGCAGTAATAGTTCAGGTAAAATGTGGCCTCTGATAAAAGGTATTTAACATTTTAGTAATTACCTGTAGCATGATATCTTTGCAAAAGAGAGGGATAAAAATCAAAAGACAAGTCTGCTTCCCCAGGGAGAAAGGTTTATTGAGAAACAGGGCCCCATACTAAATGCTTTTCAGTTCCTTCACTTTTCTGAATACATTTGTACAAAAGCTGAGGTGAAAAGAATATTGGTAGATACAAACGGAACATGACTGGTTTGGTACCCAACTCTAATGTACAGATGCAAGTGCTTGTTATGATGACGGTAAGGAGAGCACCCAGACTCCCTAACTTACTAAAGTACTGTTTATTGGAGTGAATGCAAAAAGGAGGGTGGGAACCCAAACTGTGTAGCATTGGATGAACCTCCAGTAATGTCACAGCACTGTACTCTGTGAAGAGGCTTGCCAGCATTTTGGTCTTTGGAGACCCCAAAAGATCTTTTTTTTTAAAAAAAAGCTCCATCCAACTCTTCAAGCACTGCCTTACGTTAAGATAAAGACACAAAGGTGCTCTCATTGCCTTTACTGAGTGGGAGATGCCTACAGGGTCCTTTAGAATTAACACCTAATTTTACCCTGTGGCCAAGGAATATGTGCAGCATGATGCAGGCCTGAAAGCAAAGTGCTGTGTGCAGCACAACACAGCACAGACCTGCACCTACTCAGGTGACCTACTATGAGCAACAGTAACTCCTGGATATACAAATGGATTCCATTTGGGATTGCTATACTAACAGTGCAAGCAGCTGCAGTAAGACCCTCCTTTGTTTACTCTTTCAATGACAGCCTATTATCCCAGAATACCATATGGCATCCTGACAAAAGTGCTATCCAGTTAGCTGCATGCTTTCTGACTCTGCCACAAAATCCCATATGGAACCATCCAGAGCAAAAATACTAAATTTTCTGGAATTTTTCCAGAACAGTTTGAATTTTTTTCAGGAGAATAATTCTTCAGGAGCATGATAAGTTATTGTACATATTCAGATATTAAATATATTAACTATAAATTGTTTCCAGATTAGCTAGAAGATTCCACATAAGGAATATTCTACTGGCTGTAAAAAGAATCTTATCCAGTAGAACTGAAAGTATTCCCAGGCTCTTTTGTAGCAGTACTGATGTATCAGTTACACTTAACTTGGAAAGAAAGTGATGTTTTGTTTTGCAGCCCAGCCAAATTTCATTTTTAGGACTCATGCAAGCTAAAGTGGGTGATAGCAAAGATGCTGTTAAGTTTTCTCCCACTGAGAGATAATCTTGTCATTATTCTGCACAAATTCTTTATATAGAAACTGTAAAATCTTGCCTGCATTCTGTAATAGATCTGTTTACAGATGATGAATAACTGCAATTATCATTGCCAGTTGTATAAAATATTCTATCTCAGAAATGTGAGAGTCTGCCAGTTTAGCCATTTCCAGTCTTCATGTCCAGAACAGATTCCTAATGGGAGACATTTTTCAGGACATCTAAATAAGCTAGACGTGATATTGTCCATAAGATGTGAAACTAATTGTGTTCAAATTAAGAGTAACTCTACAGTACCGATCAATATTTCACTTCTTTTCAATGGAGACAAGGAGCAATGATTGTGTTTATTCTTATTTTTCTCCTGAGCATTGTTTTTCTTCTCTTTCATCTTTTCAGAAATCTTTGCTGTTATTTCTCTGGTGTGCATGATGATATGACATCCCAGTTCTAGAAGAAGTAAAAATTGACATATCAGTTAATTTATTTTTAATTATTAGGAAAGCAAGTAATTTGTTCTCTGCAAGATGAATTCTTCAGAATGTTTTAAAGCAATAGCAAGCATAAATAGAAGGAATATAAGTATCTGAAAGAGAGTTTAATCTGGTGACTCTCTTGAAGTTATTTAAGTGGTATCTTAGGTGTCAAACATTTTTTTCACCAGCAAGGGGCAGGGAAGATAAGAGCTGATGGGAACATGCTACCGTTTGGTTTTCAGCCAATATGCAATTGAGAAGACTGTCCACACACATAATCTTGCAGGGGAAAAAACTGTATATAAAACCGCTTTTTTTTTCCATGTCAGATCTGAAATTATCAGCAATGTGAAGTAATTTATACTGAAAGATAATTTGAAAGCAAGGTATTATGTGTAAGGCAAATTACAATCTTGCACATCACTTTGTTATTTCTATTTATATCACTTGATATTTATAAGTACCTTTTGAATCAGAAAATGCAATTGTGGTTTTTTCCCTCCTCCAGCTGTTGATAGGCTATGAAAATGGGACTATCGTGTTCTGGGACTTACGATCTAAAAGAGCTGATCTGAGAGCTTACTATGATGAGGTAAGCAATTTTTATTAATTCAGCAAAGCCATTTTTCAGCAGTTTGCCATATGTCTTACCAAGCAGATGGATGTTTATCTAAAGGCATTGCTGGTTCTGGAAATACTGTTTGTGCTGTACTTTTGGGCAATTTACTGGCAACAGAAATCAAAATCTGAAATCTCTAGTTCTGATGCTTTAGGCTCTCATGAGTGTACTGTGACACAGAATGTCCTCCCCTTGATCCTGACAAGTTCATCAACTTCTCAGTGGGGATCCTCAGTTGAACAGAGTCTGGCAATGAGCTGGCCTGGGATATAGCTACAAGAGGAATTATATAATAGCCTTACTGGATATTTCTAGAACATTCATTATATTGGAAGACAAATTATCTTGTACAGCTGTTGATATTGCCTAGTACTTAAGATCTGATTAAACAGTTTTCAAAATTATATTGTCATAGTTATCACACAATTGTCATTTGTAAGCAGCTTGTGTTAACCACAGAAACAGTTCTTGCATCAATAATCAAGCTGCTTGAAAAATAGATATACTAGCACTAGCCCTAGGGAAGAATATTCTTTGTTCTGCCAGTCCTCTAAAGTTCACCATGGATGAACGTGAATCCAGATACAACTGAAGGTAGAAAAGGACGTTTTCTTTAAAGTGATCCCGGCAGTAATTGGTTTCTGTAGTTCTCTTTCCATCTTCATCATGTTGCCTTGCTATGTATAGGGAGTGTACACACATTTATTTCTCCTCTAAAAAGCGATCTGAATAGGTATGAGTCCTGCACTCTTTCAGACCTGCTGTGAGAGACACATTAAAACTACTCTGAGCTTCAGGGTCAAGTTTCTGAGCATCAACATAGAAAATGTTTCAAAGGACAGAGTTTGAACAGGCCAGCACTTAAGCCTCAAGACATGCCCACCAAACTGTCTCTCAGTGACATTCTGCTTGTGCAAACACTTGTGTAATTGCAACCGTTCTGTTACTTAAGGCTGAACAACTTTCTCTTTTCCTGAGGGTCTCCTCAGGAAGGGTGGGGGTCGGGATGTCTGTTCACCCAGTGTCCTCTCTTCAGTGCTCAGAATGATACTACATGAAGCAGCATCTTCTTAATGCTGGGTTTTTTTTTTTTTTATTTTGAGACAGAATGGGTGGGTGTTGAAAATTTCTCATACGATTTAGAATTTAGTTGTTCCACATTTTTCAATACTGTTCTCAGGAAGTTTTTTTTTGCCTTTTAATCAGTCCCATGCTTTCCTCCTCAGTGGTTATTTGCTGTGTCATTACTCCACTCTGTGCACCTTATGCTAGCTTCTTATATACTGAAATAATTGCATGATTCTTATTTTGTTCTTAAAAGGATTGTGTGACTAGCCATTTTACTTTATTCCAGACTTTCAGGCTCCATGTTCGTAATTTCCCAGACCTGCCAGAATTCCCTTAAGGAAGCCACTATCCTAAGGGATCCACTAAAAAGTGTTCATTTTTAAATAGGGTTACATAGGTTCAGTGAGTCAAAAATTACTAGTTTGGCATGTGCTACTTAGTATTTTAGCAGCAGCCCAAATTATCAAGTCTAAGCCTCATCTTATAGTTTGGCCACCAGAGATCACAGTCCAGAATTCATTGTTCCTGCTCCCCTTCACCACACTATCTGGACTGATGGAAGGCCTCTGTGCCCCATGACATCTGACCAACCTCTCAGTATTGTTCTGGCACTGAGCCAGAACAGTTCTAGTTGCAGGGTATCTGTGAAATCTCAGATAGATTCCTGTAAGTGTTCTGTATCTTAATTAAGTATCAAAGTGCCTCTTTGCATGAGTTCTAAATTAAATTATTTCACCCTTACTTTTCTATCATTAGGATTTTCATTTCTCAATGATGACATCCGTGAGATATTGAGGCCCTTTCAATCAATGCTCCTACACAATGCCTTCTATAAAAGGCTTTCCTTCCAAGTTCTTTTATAATTTCCTTCAAAAGTTTATTTCCATCAAGTGGTATAAAAAGACAGCACATAAACAAGACAGATTTTTCAAATGGTTCTCAAGTTGTTACTGACAGTTGGCAAACCCAAAATCCAGCCATCTTTCTGTGCAGGCTTTGGAAGTTTGCGTCAATCCCCATTCAGAGCTGTCTGAAGCAGCTGTCATCTTTCACTGGAACACATCCCCAAGACAAAGATGCAGAGTTCTCAGAGGCATTTGCCAAAAGACAGCTCCCTGCCTTTGTCCAGCCACTATGGAAGTATCAAATCATATGTGGTCCTTGCTGTAATGGTCCTGCAGTACTATGAACACGAAGGATTTTTTAGCATTCAAACAGTAAAATGAGACAAGCACTGTTCTTGTGCAAAAAATATGGTTAATAATGGTACTAAAGACCCTCTGTGGAAAAGGTTTGTGGTTGGGAAGGAACTGAAATGGTATTAGGAATGCTTAATTTTAGTACATGCTGAGTATGAAAGAAGATGGAATGCGTACGCAACCACCATGCGTATTGCAGGAGAAACATACCCAATCTGGAGTGAGATGCTTTATGTGCATACAGTGTGTGAGCATTCACATGAGTCACCCACCATGATGAGCTCCTGTTCTAAGTAAATAACTGCTCCTTTAGTGTATGGATACTGAAGAACTGGATCAGAATGCTAGACAGAATCTAGCAGAGAGAAAATTCGAGACCTGTTCAGGACCATCTCTCAGAATTAATCGTGACTCGCAGCTGAGACCTCCAAAAGCATTTCTCTTTTTCTTGCTCATTTTGTGGCAAAGTCAAATGGGTCAGTTTAAAAGTTGCTGCTTTACCAGCTGTCTGTGCCAGGATCATCCCACCTCAGCTTCAGTCCACGGGAGGTTTATGCTGGCAGGTAGCACCTGGTCACAGAGAGGCAGTTTAACAAGCAGCTCTGTGCAGTTTTTAGCTAGTTACTAGCTCCTGCTGAGACACAGTCAGTGACTGTAACCATGTAAAATATTTCTAAGTGAGATAACACATCAAAACCAGATTAAAATTTGGCATGACAGCAAGCATGAATGAGCTCATGCCAGAATTAATTTTTTGTGTTGTCTTTTGTTACTTCAGTAATAGTTTGGTTTCTTCTGGTTATTTAAGAGGAATTGTGTACCAGCTCCCTCTCTGGAAGATACAAGTTTGAGTGATACCCCTTGTGTCATCAAGAAACAAATACCTAGAGTTCAATTTTTTTCAGTTCTGTTTTTTGCGCCCTTTTTGGCACAACTGTTTTAGTAGTGTATTAATCAATCATTCATATACAAGGCATGTCAGATTCCTGTTAAAACATCTGTGTCATCTTAATGCAGACTTATTTGCTGCTCTACTGTCCAGCCCCAGGAGCTGAGTAAAGCTTTGGTAAGGGGTCATGGACCTTTGGTTGATTTCTTCTGATACTCTCTCCAGACCATGAGTTGTAACCAACCATAGCAATCAATGTAATGATTAAAAGAGGAGAATCAACAGGGTGTTTTAAATAGTGACCAGTAGTACTGAAACAAAATTAGTATGAACAGCCGCAGTGGTGACTTATGAATACCCAGGCATGATGTTAAGTCATTTCAATAAATCAGGTAAATGTCTATATGCAGTTTTAAGTGCATGCAAGGCCTTAGCATTTCCTGAGTTGAAAAAAAATCTCTGGAAATTTATTAAGCTGCATTCAGTAATAGATCTCTTTTATTTACATTTACATAAAATTATATTGGTTTTTTTTGCTATGTAGCATTGAACATTTCTGGAAGGGATATGGATTCAAGGGAGAATTCTGTGAGTTTGTGCTTCTGTGGAGAGTGTGTGAGAAACTGTGATATAAAGTAATGTTTTGTCAGAATATGGCTTCTGTTAGTTTCCAGCACATACCAGGGAAATTGAAGGACTAACGCCTTTATCCTGTCCAATAGTTTGATATTTGATATTTTCAGTCAGTTCCAGTAATTATGCACAAAATACTAAGAATGGTGTACGTAACATTCATCATGTGATACTTGTAGCATGCACAAAGGAGTGTGATATTCATCTTCTCTGATGCACTATCTGTTCCAAAATTATCTGACATAATTGTTTTGCTAATTTTCTATATCAGTGAAACAGTCCTGGATTCTTTAGTGTTTTGATTTTGACATGAAACATTCCAGATTTCTGTGGTCTTGCTCTGCAACTTAAGCATGCAAGAGTGCTTGTGGAAATAATCCAAGAGCAGTGTATTACTTCCTCTGGGGAAGACTCTGTGTGTTGTATGTTACCTGTAAAGATTTGTACACAGAATTACCTGTAAATTTACCAGATTAAATACTTCTAAGGAGGGCTATCAGATATATTACAACTTGCATTGTATGGCCCTTGTTCTTGCACTTTTACCTTGATACCCTTTTCATTCAATCTTGGCCTGTTTCAGTGTAAGCTTTCTTATGTTACTGTGTTACATTTATGATGATATGTGGATTACAGCCATCTGCTGCTAAAAAGTGGTGGTAATGGACTTTAGACAAACAAGAACCATCCAACTGTTAATATATCATTAGAATAATATAATCTGAAGTTGTGCATGAAAATATAATTAGTGTAAACACTGTATTACATTCCAGTCTCAAGTTCTTCTTTCATTTCTGTAGGCTATTCATTCTGTTGCTTGGCATCATGAAGGGAAACAGTTCATGTGTAGTCATTCTGATGGCAGCTTGACCCTATGGAATCTGAAAAGCCCTAACAGACCATTCCAGACCACAATTCCACACGGTAATTCTGATAGTTAAAATGTGTAACTAAAAAGCAGTACGGTGTTCTCAATGCTGTTAGCTTATATGTATGTTTATTTAATTTCTCTTTGTAGCCCAGATGTTGCTTCTTGCATAAATATTTTGATCTACAGAGTAGCTGAAAATTATTGTAAAATCAGTAACTTAGATCAAACTTTTAATTTTAATTGATGTCATAAATACCTCTTTCTGATTAATATTACTCTAATGTCTTATCCAATTCCTTTAAGGGTCTGCTGCTGGTCTGTGAGACCCTCAGGCTCTGGGATTTTCACATTTCTTTCTCTTATAGTTTGTACTTATGGGCTTTTATGTGCAATTTCCACAACAAATTAATGTGTTTTGTACAAGCTACTGTGGTGTTTGTCATGGGGATGGTACAAGGCTTCCCAAAGAACTGCAATTAAGAATTTAAAGAAGCCATAGTAAGAGATGGCTGTTTCTTTTATCAGTGGAACTTCAGATAAAATTTTTCCTACAAATTAGGTTAAAGAATATTGACACCATTGTAAATGTATACATTACTTTTCTGAGAAACCTGACTGGCTAGAGAGGGAGAAAGAAAAGGAAGTCAAGATCTCAGTAGCCCCAAAAGGATTTAGCATTTTCTTAATTTCCTTCTGTTTTATCATTTTGAGTCACAGAACTGTATAATGTCAGAAGGGAACTCTCAACCAATCAGATGATGAAATCAAAACAGGCCTGATTTGATGAATAAACTCAGGGCATTGGGTACTTGAACACTTCCAGCAAAAAAATTGCACAACCTCTTTGGGCAATATCTTTTGGTATTTAATGACCTTTGTGGCACAATTTTTTTTCTTAATATCTAAGCAGAATTTCCCATGCCCCAACTTGTGTCCTTTATCTCCCATCATATCACTGTGCACCTCTGAGAAAAGTCTGGATCCATTTACACTGTATTTTCCAGTCAGGCTGTTGTCAAAAGCAAGCATAGACTTTTAAAAGCAACAAACCCAAAATGGCTATTTTTGTAGTTTACAAGTGACTTTTTTCTCATTGGAAGAAAGTACTGAGCCATCATTAACCAAGAACTAATGAATTTCAGTTGCATGTTTCATTTAATTTTATCACTCAACTAGTTACACTCCAAAAGCATGTAGTGTTTTGTCAACAATAGAAATTAAGTCAACCTAAGAGCATTTAGGAAAAAATTAAACTCTTTATGATCATTGCGTGTTCAGAAAAAAAGGTCATATAATTAGTCTGATTCATTCCTTATTAGTTCAGTATCATACTCAGAAACCTGCATGGTTTATAGATGTCTTTGAAGTGTGTTCTATGGTTCTTTAGATGTATGAGGCAGTAAAAACACAAAGACATAATAAATGTAATTAATTTAGACAAATGCGTATTTTATGGAAATAATACTCCTAATCTTTTGTAGCTTTAAAGTTCCTTTTTATACAGTTGTTTCAGTGTGTATTGATTGTTCAATTTCATGTTTTAATAGTTTTTATGTTCTTTCTTTCCTTAGGAAAAGTTCAAAGAGATGGAAAAAAACCTGAATCTTGTAAACCTATTCTTAAAGTAGAGTACAAGACCTGTAAAAACAGGTTTGTTTTTAATTTTGTAATTAACTCAATATTACATTCCTGGGTTTAAGTCCTTTTAGAATCTTTTCTTGTTGTGGTTTTTTTTTTTTTTTTTTACAAAGCTTATTTATTATTATTTGTTGATACTAAACCTATAATGTAAACCTGTATGTACTATGTAGGCTTACACTTGTTATGTTGCTTTTTTTAATACAGTGAACCGTTTGTGATATTTTCTGGTGGATTGTCATATGATAAGCCTTGTCGAAGACCAAGTTTAACAATCATGCATGGGAAAGCAATTACAGTTCTTGAAATGGATCATCCTATAGTTGATTTTTTAACTCTTTGTGAAACTCCATATCCAAATGGTGAGTTTATTGGGAAAAATACAGTTATGGAAAATACAAACTAAGTGATCTTTCCTTATGCATTAATCCCAACCCAGGGACTTCCATCCTCATATTTGTCTTCATCTCAAGAAAACTAAGTGAAAGTACCTACCACCTAAAACTATAAGTGAAAGTACCTGGAATTTGTTTGCATTCTCAATATAGGAGGCAAATAGTGAGTGGACAACAAAGCATACATAAATCTCCACTTATAGGATTGAAACCCATGGGCTACTGTGAGAAAACATTGCTATTAATCAAAGATAGGTGCTTATATTTCTGAAATTTTTCATTATTTATGGCTTCATAAATTATGAAAATTAAAGTATCACTTACCTGCAAAAAAGTTCTTGCACGTTGACATGAAATGAACTGTTAAAAAGGGTTGTGTTTGCTGCATACTGTGGGGCTGCCAAATTCAGAAATATGTTGTCAGAAAATAAATTAAGAAAAGCTGTAAGTCAAAAATGAACTAACTTTAGCGTTTTAAGCCCACAAGCAGAAAAGCAAAATAAATCTTATATACATAAGTAAACCAAACAGACTAAAAACACTTAGTAAAGGTAAAGCGTATATGTGCTTCAATGTCATGCAAAAATTTAATTTTCCATAATCAGAGTTGCTTTGGGCCTTTATTTAACTGTGTCAGATACTTACCTGTACTTAAGTTTTGTAGCATCTTCCCCTGCTCACAAACCAATACTTAAATATTTTGGTTTAACTTGTGTTATTCATAGCCTAGTATAAAAACAGGCAACAATAATGTGCATTCATAGCAGGACTGAAAGGAAGATAAATCACTTGCGCTCATTTACTCTTCCTTTTGGCATCACCCATCTGAACAGTTTATTCTGAGCTTGCATGTGCTGGAATGATTTGCTACTGTTGAAAAGAAAGTTGCAATTTCACATTTATATTTTTTAATTACATCCTATGTAAGTGAATATACTCTATGCGTCAATTGCATAGAGCAAAGAATTTATTTGTCATCTTAATTCTTTAGTTTTGATAAATAAATAGAGAACTGTATAAAAAAACAAACCATGTAATCTCCTAAAGAGTGTGTGGGAGGAAGGGGCATATTAGTACCTGAACTGAAAACAGCAGACTTACAGGATTCCTAGGGAATATTCCCCTTGAATCACCTCAGAAATGGGGGTATTGTGTATCATGAAGTGACCTGCACAATCTGTTTCTGAGACCAGTTGTACACAGTAGGAGTGTTACTTTTGGACAGACAGCAAAAATACTTTTTCTGTATAACAATTGGATTCAATAATGCAATAATACACACAACTTATTCATATTCTCCTTCTTTACTTTCAACATAGCATCATCATGCTGGCAGGCTGCAGTACTCCAGTTTTTCTTCTTTGTATGTTTGTCAACAGTATTATCCAAAAGTAATTTCTTATTTCCTCTCTGGCCCTAGTTTCCAGCTGTGTCTGGTTTTTGCATATGTTAAGGATTTATAACTCAAAGCTTCTAATATACTGTGAAAGTTTAAAGAACATAAATATTGCTTTCTTGCTTAAAATGGCTGATAGGAGAACTCCATGTCTTTTATGCTTGATTCCTTGCTAACAGAATTTCAAGAACCCTATGCTGTAGTTGTGCTTTTGGAAAAAGATCTCATTGTTGTTGATCTGACACAAAGCAAGTAAGTATAAAGTTTTATGTGAAGTTATTTGTGTGTTTAATTGTCCAGTAAGTTACCATAAAATTCTAAATAATTAACTATCCAAAATAATTCACTTTTGGAAATAACTCCTGCTAAATATTTACGTCCACTTTAAGATCTAGGTTTGTCTAATGAACAGGAACTTACGATAATATTTGTTCTTAAACTTTGGAATAAATCTAAACCTACAGTGTCTTCAGCACAGCCCTGAGACATTCATTCAACACCAAAGTTAAATAATATTTGAACACATATGTGATTTGGAAATAAGATTCGACAATTACTTTTATGCATGTCTAGCCTCAGTATCTTAATAAATAATGGCATTGTTTTATATGGATCTACAGAATTATTTCGTGACCCAGTTGCTGGTTTAAATGACAAATAGTTCTTTCATATCAGAAGCAATGTTCCTATCAAAGAGGAACTCTGTATCATGTAAAGCATAATCCAATTCTTACTTATTTTGTTCTGCGTCCAACACTACCAGTAATGGACATCCACATTCACACTGGTGTAACAAGGAACAGATTTTGCTGTCAATGTATTGAAAAATATTAAGTGAATCATATTCAGATCTCACTTACTTTATACAATAATTCAGATCATCTCAGCAGTGTAAAATGGACATAACTGAAATCAGAAGCCAATTTCCTATATTTTTCAGTTGTGAATAACATTGTGTAATGTGCCAGAAGTGAGGTTTTTCTCCTTATCAGGCTGTTCAAACTGATGGAAGTGAGAAATAAACTGAGATTTACTCATCTGTTATTGCAATTTTTCATTGTATAATCAGAAGTCTACCAACCCAATAAGCTAAGATGTTCAATATAAAATCCACCGTTGTAAAAGTAGTTTGTAGTTCATAGTATATACCATATCTGTGAATGTGAAACTTCTGGAAAATGTGTCACTTCTGTATAAATAAGATTTTGAGATGTCAGAATAAATTTAGTTCTTATTCATTCATAGAGGTAGCCCTATTAGCCTTAGGGACTGTTTATGTAACAAGAGGATTCTTGTGAAAGCAGTTGAATTTTTATGTCTTTATTTGGGCAGCTACACATTGTTACTGATACTAAAAAAAACATAAGTTTGAATAAATAGCGGAAAATATACATCATTAGTAGTGACTTTACTTAGATTCTGTTATATATTTTAATATAAGAATATGTTTTATTCTATGGCTCAGTGTGTCACAGTGCTTCTAATAAATTGTCTTCCTTAACTAGTTTTCCAATCTTTGAAAATCCATATCCTATTGACATTCATGAGTCACCTGTTACCTGCACAGAATATTTTGCGGACTGTCCTCCAGATTTGATCCCTGTACTCTATTCTGTAGGAGCAAAACATAAAAAGCAAGGATATAGCAATAAGGTAAACAAAACCAATATTCTTTTTTTAAGCAAAGGAAGTAAATGTGTAACTTATGTTTTTGTAACATCAATTTTTTTTTTTTTACTCCTTTAATAATTACTTTAAGGTTAGTCCAACCAGCAGCTCAGCAGCCTGATTACAGTCCAGTGTTTTTCCCTCAAAAAACATGACCACTTAAGCAGAACTATTAATTACTGTTATATAGGACTTAATCATTAAGATGCTGGAGTTATTCCAGACCAGATTGTGTTAAAGGAGAGCTCTCAGTGTACAATTCAAATTTGTATGGATAGGTTCTGTCTATCAAAGAAAAATGTGAAAGCATTATAACTGAAAGACTTAAGCAGAAGAGATTCAGTGAGAGTTGACAATATCTGTCAGATTTGTTATTAGATAGACATAATAATAATTATTTTACTGAGCTACCAAAATCTTACCATAATGCTGTAGAAATAGGACAAGCTGCAGGAAGTAAAGGAAGAAATGCAATTAATTTATATATTTCAAGGAATTTAAACTGGTTTGTATTTTGGCTAGAACTAATCCATTTTAATACATAAAGTAGAAAAAATGCTGAGTAAACAAGTCAGACATCATCAATTTTCTATTCAAATCAATGGAAGTATTCTCCTTGGAGCTGGCTTGTTTTCCATTAATTCTGAGAGTGATCCCTCTCTACTTCTTTTGCATCTTGGTTCACAAAAGTACTTCAGAAAATATTTTTATTTCTCCTATTTGAATCTACCCTTAACTCATATGCTTTGCACACTTACCTGTATTCCCTGCATCTTCTCTTGTCCTGTTTCTTTATTTGTGCATATACAAATGCACATCTGAATGCAGGTAGTCACTCATGTGCCAGATACCCATTTCTGTACCCACAAGCATCCACTCCATGTATCCACACAGTCTGTGCTCCCAGTTTTTCTTCACCCACTCATGCTCTCCAGACATCCTGACCCAGGCATCTGTACATATGTCACCCTCTACATCCTGTATCCTATATCCATATATGTCAGGCCTTTAGGCACAGGGCAGCATTCTAGACAAGAGAATGGGAGTCTTGCCATTAGTAAACAAAAGGAAGAGATTATGATCTCGTACATTCTGTAAAAGTTGCATTATTTTATCTCCTGGCATCATGCCCTGATACTTGTTTCTCTGCAAGCTTCTTCAGTGGTCTTTGTATTCAGAAAAAATTCTTGGTCTATTCAGTGTTCTATAGAATCCCCAAGAGAAAAACTATCTCAAAAGACCAGCAGAACTGTTTGTTATTTCTCCTTCTCATTCCTGTTTTAGGTTGTTGAGTGTTAGCTGTGCAGAACTACTTTAAAAGCATAGAACCTTAGTTGATGATATAAAAGTGTTACTAAGTTTCCAAAGCCTGAATTGATGACACAAAAATGTTAATAAATTGTAAAAGCCTTGAATTATACATATTTTTGGTTTTTTACAAGTTGCTTTTGGGGGGAAGATGTTGTCTACTCCTGAATTTAAAAATTAACCAAGCAAGGTTCATCAGAATAAGTTGTGATCTCTGTACTTTGTTTAGGAGTGGCCTATCAGTGGTGGAGCATGGAACCTTGGAGCTCAGACATATCCTGAAATCATTATTACAGGGTGAGAATGCAACTGGGGATTGGTACTTTTAAAGTATTTGTGTCTACTCTTTTTGATTGTGGGTTAGTTGTAGATAAGAGTTGAGGCTTCACCCCATACGCATTTCCTGGCTCTTCACTTGAGTACTGTCACCACAGAAATTCTCTTTTGCTGTAGAGAGAAGAACTTATTACTCAGAGATGAGCTACCATTAAGAATAAGCATTTGAGGCCCCAGTGTTAGATAGCAAAGGCAGAGCCTTTGGGAAAAAAAAATTATTCCAAGAGAATATTTTGGCCTTGAAGGTCACAGAGAATAACTTCAAAAAAAGAGAGCAGATGTTGTTCTGTAGCTGTTGGCCCTTGGCCTTCTGGGGCCAAGATTGGGAATTTTCTATCTGGGGACAGTTTGAGAATTCATTTCTTTTAATACTCAGCATTAGTGAGGGTGTGGTGCACTGGGATGAATTTCACCTTGTGGGCAGAGAAACAGAGCAAAAAGGCCTAGAAAGTCTCAGATTGCAACAGGAGCCCCATGAGCAGTGCCTGATGGATTCCCAAGGGATCATACTGTAGAACAGACACTGTTCATTCAGATAAGATGCACGAAGAGTTTTCCTCTGGTCTCAGTCATGTATTTAATGAATTGTTACTGTCAATGATACTAAAGACTAGTTTTTAAAAATAAGGTTATGATGTATGCAATAGTATGAGAAGGTGGTGAAGGGATCATTCTCATTGTCAACAGAAGCATCTCCTTTTCCCAGCTTTGCTTCAGGGATTTTATGTTAATAAAAAGAACACAGTTGTGAAGTATCAAGCAAAATGAAGTTACTTCCTGTCCTTACAAAGTTCACTGTACATGGCATTTTTAGAGGACACAGGTTTGATGTTGGCCTACTGCAAAGCCAAAAGTGCTGTAACTTAAACTCGTTATTAGTATGGGAAGTTATTTCTTCTTGTTGCAATCTTAAAATTCATTGGGGGTTTAGTTCTCTGCAGGAAATGCATAAAAATATTTTTAACCAAATTAAACCAAATAACAGAATATTTTCTTATAGTTAGTATGTATGTCTTTAATATAGTGTCAGTAAGTTATAGAGAGTTACATAAACAAACATTGAATTTTTTTCTGCTTGTATTTATTAGTCACTGAAAGTACGTGATGTTTTAGAATTGCATCTTGTTTTAACACATTTAATTTTTATATTTTTTTAAGCCATGCAGATGGATCAGTAAAATTTTGGGATGCTTCTGCCAGTAAGTTTCTAAAGTTCACTTTTACATAATGCTGACAAATCACACAAACACACATTTATATATATAACAGCATATTTAACAGGTTGAGTAGTAACAGCTGGGCTGATATAATTAGGAAAAAGGGGTGAAATTAAGAAAAGTTTATTCAGTTAAGAGAAAAACTGCTGCTAATGAGATACATTAGGCAGAAAAGAGTGAAGAATCGTAACTCAAGGTCCGACATACCAAAATCTATGAAGGATGAAGTGTTGGTAAAAAATCCCTAGGGCACATTCTTCTTGTGTGTATAGAGGAGAGAGCTTAGATCTAACATTCAGTTTGGTTGTCATGTCACTTCTATACTGAGTACAACAAAGTCTTCTTGATAGCTAAGTAAAAATAAAATATTTTAAAAGATTCATATATTTGAAAACATACTTAATCTGATAAGGGTGAAAAAGAACAAATCTTTTCTTGTCCAGTCTCAAATCCAAGGAAGTAATTGGTAAGCATTTCCATTCATCCTAGTGGGAAAAACTTCAGAAAATAATTGTTCCATATAATCTAGCTATAACTGAACATATCAGCAACCAGCATTTTCCCCTACAGAAAATACATATGGTATTCATTAGTAAAATATATATTTGTTAAAATACAAATGCACACGTACATTTTGATGGAAATTTAAAATATTCTGCTTCAAATAATTGACAGTGCTTTACCAAAGTTCCTGTAGCGTTGCCTTGCATTCTTGTCTCTTTGGTGGTACAGGGATGTGTGGGTAATATCTCTCTTCTATGGGGTATTAGTGTGCTAAAGAAAAGAGTGTGGAAGAAAATTCTGGATGAAATGTTAGGCATAGGGAGATTTAATATGATCCTAATAACCAGTCTGTAGTGGGTGCCAAGATCATGGAGTATGGGATACTTAAAATACCTCCTAGTTCTATGTGGTGCCACAGAATTGAAATTATTAATATTGCTACCATTTCCAGCCAAGTATAGGGAATGTTGACAAGTTTTTAATATCAGCTAAACCTGATGACTTTGTCAGGTACTTGCCTGTTTGCTTAATACCAAATATTTTCACTCAGAATGGACAAGGAGAAAATGAGGATTTCCAAAGCCTCATTTCACAAAATACATTTCATGTATTAAATAGGCACAGCAACTGAACATGGTCATGGGTTGTTTTTTAATTATGTAATTTGTCTGTTTGGAAATGGTGGGAGAACAGAAACATGCTGCTCAGAATTTCCATCATCTACTGTCTTCAAGTTATGGTGAATACAAACCATAAAATGAGGTCAATGGTTTATCTGCAAAAACAAAAGTTTTTGAGAGATTTAATATGAACAAAATTAGGATAATTAGTTTTTTTTAGAGAAGTACGGTGAGGCATTAGACTTGGTCTTGTGAATATTTAATTTTTAACAAGAATGTGCAAATACAGGCTCCAAAGGTAGGGTGAAACAATACAGACTGTTGCAAGAGCCCAAGGCATTTAGTGTATATACTACTGCACATGAAGCAGTGTGCTAGTTATTCCTTCTGTAACTCCGGCCGAAATGGGGGAAGAAAAAACCTCTCATAGGAAATACAAGCATAACATAATCAATATATACATGCTACAGTAGGAATTTTTCTTAAAATTAAAAGCTTAGATGATCATGAATATTCACAATCTCTTCAGCAGTACTGGTATTTTCAGTGTATCTCTGATGTCCTGTCCTAGTCCTGCTTTTCAGCAGTACTGTGTTACTCATACTGTACTTGGTACTCTTATTTACAAGGTTTTGATTCTTGTAAAGTTTTATTATTTATTTTATTTACAAGGTGCTGACCTTTTTAATGGAGTTCAAAGTTCATTTGAGATTCCCTAACAAATATAATGTCCTACCAGTATTTGAAGGCACAAAATACTTTGCTTTTGGACATATTTTAATTGTGTAATCTTGTGTCTGAAAGCACAGATCTGTGAGAGACAGGGACTTGCTAGACCACTGGAGCTGTTTTCCAAATGTATCTTTATTCAAAAGATATTGCTGTTTTTTATTTACTTGTGCATATGGTACCCAGTAATTCGGAGCAGTATAGAGAGTCTTGTCTTGTACTCTGTACCTTATGATTCTATAATTCTTCCACTCATAATGTGCATGGACCCATGATGCCTGATTAGAAGTGCTGCTCTAGATTTGCTAGTGGCATTAAGAGCAACCTGAATCCTCTTTCTTTGCCACTGAGGGCAGGAAGAATTATGTATTTATTACTGAAACACTTGCTGTAATTTGTGAAAATTCGGAACTGCTTTATGTGCCAGAACTTTTTAAAACATTAAAAATTGTATATGCTCAACCTCCTAGAATATATCTGCACTGCCAAACAAAAATGTATTTTTGCAGTGTTTGTTATCTGGTTACATAACTAAAACATAGTGGTTTCATCTTCCTGTTGCTCTTGTTACACAATCTGGCCAGGCTGAGCTACCACAGTTGCACTGACATAGGCAGCAGCTTTGCCTTTGTGGATATGCACACCTTTATAGGTGCTGGGCTTGACTGACTTTTTCTGACCTTATGCAGTTACTGATTAATGCCACTGAGGAACCAATGTAAAAGTAGTAAAAACAGGGGAGGATGTTAAACATAATGGGGGGAATTGTCACCCCTCCTTTACCACTGGAATTTGCTGCAATGGAGTTCTAATCTTGACAAAAGCTTCTGGATATTAGGAGTGTATATACAGTTATAAATATAGATCTACTTATTAGTCAAGAAATTCAAAACTTTTTTGAACAGCCATTAATTCAGAAGAACTTTGTCTTGACCAGGCCACCAGCATGCTTTCCTAATATTTTCTCTTTAATTGCCATACAGTTTTACATTCTATCAAGACCATAACCTCAGACAATAAAATCCTAATTTCACATCTCTTAGGAAAGTATCAATATGATTATAAGCCTAATTATGGACACAATAATGTACACCTTTGTCACTCTTCCCCAGAAAGTACTAAGAGGTATTTCACAGACAAGTACCCTTTTGAGAATTTTTAAATACATATCCTGAATATTATCTGTATTGTTGTCCTGGTTTGGACAATATTATAATACACATCTTCTCTTTCCTGAGATTCCTTGTTATGCCACAACTCAGAAGGAAGTGGGAACTGAGGAATTTTATACCTGATTTCCTTCATATTAGTATTTTTATATGTTTTAATATATTCCAGTTACTCTACAGATGTTGTATAAACTCAAAACATCAAAGGTCTTTGAAAAACAGAAAGTGGGAGAAGGAAAAGCAACAGCGGAGATTGTGGAAGAAGATCCTTTTGCTGTTCAGATGATGTATTGGTGTCCTGAAAGCCGAATTTTCTGTGTGGCAGGAGTTTCTGCATATGTGATTGTTTACAGGTTCAGCAAACATGAAGTAAATACTGAAATTGCAGTAAGTACTCATTTCACTCTCTTATTAGAGAACATAATATCTAAATCAAATTACCTTGCTTCATCTGTGCTCAAGTACTTAAATAAAAATAGCAAGCAGTATAAATACAGGTTTAGGGACATTCCATTTTCAACCTTTCCAGGGAAATCTTGATCCTACTTCAGTTACTGACAAAAATCTGAGGGTTTGGGAACCTACTCTGCACTTTATTTTTGCTTTAGTAATAACGTACAGTGCAGCTTTCAGACATGATTTGCTTTTAAGACTTTATGATACAGTCATCTCTGTTGTATTTACCTGGTCTAAAATTACTGTCTGCTCCTACTGTATGTCTTTATCAGTTAATGTACATTGTGTACATGCGCAATGCTCTTTTTAACTCAAGTATTTAATTTCTGTTCATAAGGAGACTGAAAATTATCAGTGGGTTTAACAAAACAAAAAGAGTTGGTCTATTTCTGGCTTATGCTGACATTGTTTCCCTAAAGATGGAAACTATATGAAATGCCAGATTATTTGTCACCTTCCCTGATTATAGTTCTTTTCCTTTCACACTATTTTAATGCACTTTAGAAAGTTATACTGTGGCAAAAGTCTGTGTTATTTTTGGCCTGTAGCCATGTGCCATTCTGTATGGATATTCCTTACCTGTAGTTCTTCTGTTGTTTTCCACTCTTTTCTCCCCCCACCCCAGGCAATTATTAAGCTGCCTGAGTGTATCATTTCGGGAAAGGTTTAAAACTGATGAACAGTAATTTCACATTTCTAACCAGCTCATGTATAATGCTGCTAAAATTACTCCATTTCAGTATTCTTACATTGTTCCACAGCAAGTGTACCTTACCTTTTATTATCTATAATTTAATGTCTTTTTTCCCTGTCCTTCCCTTTACTGTTTGAATTGCATCATTACTGGTATTTTCCGAAGTGTTACAATATGTGCAATTTAACAGTTTCTCAGATTTCATCTGTAATTAATAAGCATTTTTCTCTGAATATTAATTTATGCAATCTTGGTGTCATAGAGAATTCCCCTGGGTTTTGTGCATCTCTTAAATGGGCCTTCTCTCTTGTTTCTGCATCTTTTGCTGTTTGCATTCAAGTCTTCACTCAAAATGATGGGAGGGTTTTTTAAGCAAAAGTATGGAATTCTATGTTGGAATCTGCACCTGACTTTAGGCTGTGTTATTCAGACTGAGCTGGGCAGTCTCAAGATTTCTTTCCTGCCTGAGTTAAAAAGCACTTTGTGTGCTCCCTTCCTTATCAGCCAGACTGAATTTACCTTGAGTTCAGCCTATAAAGCCTAGCATTTTAAGGCCCCCACACTGGTTTGACTGCCTTGATGTCAGTGTTGTAATGCTTTTGCTGTGGTAAAATGGGAAATTTGGAGGCTACTCAAGGGTTGCTCCATGTAGCAGGGAAGTCTGCAGCTCAATATGCTTTAGGGGTATAGGCTGTGCCTGGAATTCCCTCAACAGAAGTATTATATGCATCATTTTATATCAGATTCTGGAGGCAAAGAGTATGCATGAAACAAATTCTGCTTCATATCCAGCCTTGGAGTCATTGCCATGCAGTTATATAAAAACGATTTGCTGCTGTTGTTTTTGTTTTCTTACCTGAATCCACTCCATCCTGTCTCATAAGGATCTATTAATTAAACATGATTAGTTTCTCAGTGAGCAGTCTTTCCTCAGTGAAGATCCTCTTCTCAAAGCTCTTGAGAAGAAAAATAGGAGAAAAGTTTACACTCATTTGAATGTGGAAAGGGGAATCTATAAGCCTAGTGGTGAGATCCCCCAAATGTATCTTTACTCTCTGTCAAAATAAATCGGTTCAACATTTCTATAACCATCCTAAGGTCCAGCAGCAGGGAAAAAAACATAAGAAAAATTTACAATCATTTTTTTTAGCTTGAATTTTTCCTTCTCTCTTCAAATGCACAACGGCTAGAATTTAACAAAACTAATTTTGGTAGAAAAAGGAATGCATGCTGAAAAACATTCAGAGAAGAGTGATGTTCTTCTAACATGGTAAGCAGAAGAACATACCCTTCAACAATTACTTCAGTCCTGCATAAAGATTAAAGAGCATTATAAATTGTTTCAGTCAGCAGCAATTACTTCCAGGTTAGATTTTCCTGAACTCATTAGCCTTTGAAGGCAAATGTTGTCTGTAGGTTTTCTTCAACTGATTCAGGCACAAAATATCCATGGATTTTTAAAGAAGAAAACAAAAGTGAAATTTTGAGAAAGGACTGTCTCTCCTGGTTGAACAGAATCACTTCTTTCCGAAATTTTATGTGTCTTAGCACAGTGGTTGAGAAACACGTGACCCTTCAGTGCTACTCACCTTTATCTCCCAGTTCTCGTGAAATTTAGCAATTTTATTAATCTTCATTCTGATATAGATGATGTCTCAGTGAAAGATCACTAAGATTGAGCTTGCACTGTCTACCTCTTCTATTACTTCTATTCCTTTCAAGGTAGCAGCACTGAAATTACTATTCAGCTAGTAATCCCTAGACCTTATCTCTTTGAGAGCTATACCTTGCTTTTTATTCTTTTCAAAATGAGGATTTCCTTGGACAACTCGTAAGACAGAAAGAATTGCTCAGTGTTTACTTACCTAGACTTGAACTTCCTGTCCAGTTCCTCCCTGGAGTCCTTCAGTTAATATTTCCTGAATTAGTGGAGAGAATTGTAGTGTGGTTTGGCCTTTTCTTCCTTTTCTAGAGAAGCAAGAAGGAAAGCAAAAGCTAACTGGTTTGAATTTGGCTATCTAGAATCCACCAAACTCATGTTGATTCTAAGGAACAGAGAGCTGTCTGTGCTGTAATCTCTGATTTCCTGGCCCCCACCTATGGACAAATGAAGCTCATGTTTCAGTACTATTCACACTGTCAGGCTTATCCATTCTGGCTAAAACTTGTCTGGTAGAGACTCTACCAGAGTTGTAAGTGTAATCAGGAGGCAGAGTTGGTGATCCTTCTAGCTCCTATCTGATGTTGCTGTTACTCTATAAATTAAAAATGACAGTGTTCTTTGCCTGCAGATTATAATGATGAATGGAGATTATTTAAAATAAAAAGGCATACGGATGTTTATTCGAAAGTAATAGAACTTTCAGCAGCTTTCCTTATGAAATGATAACTTCGCTTTTTTTTTTATTTAAGTCATTAGAGGTACGACTTCAATGCGAAGTAGAAGACATCATTACTCCTGAGCCAGAAACTAATCCTCCATTTCCAGACGCCTCCTCCCAGTTTCCTTCTTTAAAGAGCCTTTCAGGCAGTACCAACACTGTGGCATGTGAAGGAACCATGAAGGACAGTATCCCATGTCTTAGGTAAGTCTATGCCATTGTTTAAATATTGATCTTTCTAAAAAACATTCTTATCTGTCAATTCATCAACTCCCAAGAAAAAGAGATTATTTGTATGTATGTGACACAAAATGAGAAGAAAGCAGAATATGGAACAAACAAAATAATTAAGGCAAAATAACAACAAGAAATTTTAAAAGGATAGAAGTAATTGTGAAGAATATAAGGTGTTACAGTAAATGTTTGACTGTCCTTTTCCAGTGTGATCTAGGAGTAAATCTTCAAGGAATTTCTGAGGATAGTTCATGAAGGAACTTCCATAAAAGCTGGCATGTGCAAAGCTTTCTCTCCTTGATTAATTATTATAACAGTAATTTTTTTTAATGAAAGAACTGTATGCATTTTATGGTGTGAAACTGTGTTCATACTCATGAAACAACCTTTAAAATATACAGTTATGAAATAGTCGCACTCTGTGGAAGTGTATATTTGTTTAATCTTTAGAAAAAGCAAATTGTTTTATGCTAGAATATGTCATCACTGTTTTGGAGTAGATTAATATTTTCTTATTAATAAAGCAGATGATTATGGATTTGAATATTTTAAAACAAGAATTCTGTACAAAACTCTATAAACTGTAATTTTCTAGCAATTAGAGTGCGTTGCTGACAACAATTGCTCTCAATTTGTTGAATTCATTATTATTATTTTGGTCTAATTATTATGAAATATTTTAAATGCCTCAGTTATTTCAAAAGCAGTTAAAATGAACATTCCCTGATTTTGTAGATACTCTGGACTGCTGGCTTCTGAAATGGCATTAGCATTTAAAAGCAATATTGTGATATTGTTCTTGTAAAATTAACAGTCTTTTTTGGCATTCTGTTCATTTGCCCACCTCATTCAGTCAGGCAGTTGAACTTCAGACCTCAGTTTAATCATTAATTTGAACTATGAAAATCAACAGAAGAGACAGAGATCAGTTATTAAAAAATCCAAATGTGAAATCTATTTATGACTTTGTTTTCAGGAAGAATCATTTAATCATTTCACTAGCTAAGATCTTTCCTTAAGAGATTCTTACTTGATTTTGTCTGGGAAAGAGAGTAATGGTAGATGTTGGAGGCAGAAAAGCTGTAATGAGCCCACATAGGTTCAATTTGTTAGTTTTTAGAAGTTTTCTTAACTCAAATAATCTCACATTAAGCTGGGCTATAGATTTTTGTCAAATTTTAGACAAGGTAACTGTAATCTTATTTTGACTGAGAAGTGATCTTTCAAAGTCAGAGTAATTAATTATACCACTAGAACTGCTGGCACACTCCTATATTTAGATCAAAGTATACTTATATATGCTATTATCCTTGTCAGGTAAGACATACAAATATCCACACTTCCCCCCAGACCTTAACTGGGTCCATAGGCCTTGTTGGTCTCAGAACTTCTGATCTAAACAGAATTATGGCAGTAAAATGAAAGTAGTGCTGAAAACACAGAAAAAAAACCCAGTAAAGACCGGGGTGATGCTGTTGACTTTATATGCAAGTCATTTGGGTGGGCAGCAGGACAGAATCTAAAACAGAGCAATATTAATATAATGCTGCAGCCACCTGCACATGGAGGGTGAGTGCACAGCTTGAACTATATTGATAATGCACATAAAATTTGACACACATACATAACTGGCTCCATTATGTTTATTTTTGTGTCTGCTTCTCAACATTGTTACAGCAAATGAATGGCACTCCACACTACATAATATTTTCTAGCCAGAAGTCAGAATGAGTGAATGTGTTTGTGTCTGTGAATAGCTACCAGGAAGAAAGTAATTGGAGGGACTGAAGTAATGAAAACTTGGCACTTTTCTGAAATCAAAAGTAACTGTTACCATGAGAGGCAGGCAGCAGTATGGAATAAATATTGTTCTTGCTACTTTCAGAAGATTTTGCAGTGAAATAGGCAGCTATAATAACCTAAGAAACCAATGGATTTGTGATTATGCAGATAAATACTTTTGATGCAAATGCTGTTATCATAAAGCTTTACCCAGAATGTCATTCTTTGTTCCCAGACTTCTAATATCATCCCAAAATTAGGTCAGTCAAGGGTTTTGACAGTAGCTTCAAGTAACTCCATAGTGATAAGGAGCTGTGAATATCTTGTGAAAACAAAAATAAAAATCAAAATTTTGCAACAATGAAATGCAGTGTAGTATAACAAGAACATGTCAGGGAAATCACTGAAATGTCTGCATTCCTTTTCATACTCCTGCAGTCTATTTAGGCTTTAATTATAAACACTTCAAATAAAAAAACATCCAAAACAAGGTGTACAGCTGAATATTTGCATTACTGTTCAAGCAGGATGATTAGGGAAACAAGGGAAATAGCTCAAAGATTCTAAAGGAGGAAGATGTCACATGGGAATGACAACCTTAATCGTGAAATCTGAAATTATTTTATTCCATTATTATAATCTTTCACCACCTACAGTTTATTCTATGCTTCGAGAAAATTCCTATAAAATAATATCCATTTTTATCAAAGCAGATCCTCAAATTTGCAGTGAAAAATATTTAGAGGGAAAGATGTTTGCTTTTTTCCCCTCAGGTGACAGCAATACAAAAGAAAACTTAAAAGGTACTTCAAGTTCTCTAATTTTTTCAGCATGCCATTAAAAATAAATAGGAAAAGTAGTACCGCATTAAAAAGCATATTTTAGAAGTTCAGAATTAATTATGCAGCCATTGTTAGTCTCATGCTAGCTTGTTTAGAAGAAGGAAAGTATAAATGGATTGCTTTGACAGATACTTGTTGGAGCAGCATGCTTGCCTCTTGTGTTCTCCCATACCCTCAGTTATCCATTAGAAAATATGGATGGAAAGCTCAGCTGAAAGGGCATTAGACTAAGTCCTAGTTCTTGGAATTAATTTACCTATATTCTATATTCTATATTTTTCTAACACTTATAAGGGCAGGAGCTGAAAGCTGAAAAAGGCGTACAAGGTGTAAGATCACCACTATTATTCCTCTTAAAGGCTTATCCACAGACATTAGAAGTTTAAGGGTTCCATCACAAAGATACTATGAAGGACTGTTTGTAAATATTCAGTATCTGTCTGCTGTGAGTTTTCTTCGAACATACTACATCTTTACTGTATGTAACTCTTGTCTGTAGTTTCAGTTTATCCTGGTCTCAGAGGACCCCTCTCCCTTAGCAGCTTGAGTTCACAGATGTTTACAGCTTTGTTCTTAGCATGAATACTCCTGGGTAATCCAAGACTTGCTTCATTAAGGTTATGAATAGCATCACTTCAAAAATGCTTGTGGATATGTATCATATGAACAAAGAAAAGGGCAAAGCTTTAGTGCCAGCAGAACAGGTCAGAAATTGCAAAACTTTGAGCAGAGGTTTGCTGTTGACAGAGAACAACCATACAAAGTTATTGCTAACTGTAGCGGGTTGGGCACTTGCTGAACTGCACTGTCACATCTTTCCTACAACAATATCCAAGCCAAGTGCCTGATTTCTGCTCCAGACAAATACACATGTAAGGTCTGAAGAGTACTACAGGGAAAAAAAATAGAACACTGAGTGTGCCAAGCTGCTGTTAAGGAAATGCATTTAGAGGATAGATGAGGAATGACTTTCTCATAAAGTAGACTGCCCTATTTTATGCCTGTGTGCAAAGGGGTGCAATGCAAGCACTCTCACCAGTAATACGTACAGTGAAAACGCACTGACTAGTGGGTTTTACCTGTAAATTACTACTACAGCGTGAATGTACTAATGACTAAAATGAATACCTCAAAGTATTGCTATTATTGCATAATGTTTTCTTTCAGTGTATCCCACATAGTTGTACCACTCAAAAAAGCACATAAAGCAGTCATACAGACATGTTCGGCTCTTACACTTCCCATTAAAATTTACACCTTCACTACCTGCTTCACAAGTCACTGAACTCGCCATAACGCAGTAGGAACAGGTGTTAATAGTTACATCAGATTTGGTGTAGGAACCATTCGTTCACATATTAGGTGATTTTTACTCCTAGAAATAAAACAGGACTTGTTTGCACTACATGGACAAATTGATTTGTCAAGTCCATAATTTGCAGTATGCTCTGGTGAGGACCACTACAGAAAGGTGTATCTTCTCATCTTCTCTTGCCTCTTTGCATTTTTCTGTCATGCTTTACTTCAGAAGAAAAAAAGTTCCAAATACAGAGAAATGTCCTTTTTCAAAGTATCAAAAGAAAGTATTTTAGGTTTTCTGTTCAAGTTGACAATTCATAATGATGCAAAGCAGTTGTTTTTCGTGTCCAAATGTTTGTTTGTTTATTCTTATTTTGTACCTCTTCTTCTTAGCGTTAAGGCTCGACCTGTGCGGATGCCTCCTGGCTACCAGGCAGATCTTGTTATCCAGTTGGTGTGGGTGGATGGGGAGCCTCCACAGCAGATTACCAGTCTTGCTGTAAACTCTGCTTATGGACTGTAAGTAACTCAGAATTAAGGTTACATTGATTCCTGTTGTTTATTGCGCTAAATCACACATTTTCCAACTATACTTTGAAATTTCCCACAGACAATTAAGGTCAAAGCAAGGAACTCAAAAGTTGCTGTAAATCAGATTCTTGGGGAAAAATTTTTTGAACTGACATAGAGATTGTAATATGGGATGTTAAACTGCCATTCTTGCCAATATTTTTACTAATCCTATTTAAAAGACTGAATCTTTTCACATAATTCTTTCCATCCTTTCAAATAAGATCTATGCATTTCAAATCTATAATTTTCAAAGTTAGTTTGAAAGGTTCACCAAGGTGAAATGCATTTAATGCAAAATGGTGATTAACTGTTAAATGCCATTTATCATGACATCCTATCTTAGTTGGAAATTGTCTTCTGAGATCAGCATTTTTATGTCTGTGCTAATGTCTGTTTGCACAATAATCAGTGACCTGAAATTGAGAATTGAAAAAGGAACATTAAAATGCTGTGTTCTGGATGGCAATGCAAATGAGTGTGTGGAGTGTGTGTAATTGTTTCCTCAGGTTCCATTTATTTGCAAGATTTTAATGTTTTCAATTACTGAGAGTCACCCTGATAAATTAAAATGGTTTTCCCTGTAGGTGTTACTCCAGTAAAGTCATTGGACTCTTTTCAGAGACTTTAGCAGTTTAATGCAGAGTTTTTACCTTTCTGCAAAAATAGTCTTCTGGGGGCTGTTTTTTAAAGTTTTCAGCCTGAATTTCTAGATCGTTTTCTATTAATGGATTCTAGGAGTTTCTTTTTTTTACCATACCTTGATGCATTTGTTACTTGTGCAAATTGTTAGGTTTTGCCTGATTTGCTCCCTTGCTGGTCTCAGTCCTCAAAGCAGCATCTGAATAATCATACCATTCTCTCATTTGTAAACTATTCTGATAGGTTGTGGTTCTCCTAATGGTCACAGTGGTTTTCCTAAGCCACTGATTTGATTCAATTGAGTGCTTTAAATTGTTTCATTTGCTAGGAGCAATAATAGTTTACAGGACAGCATCCTTTAAAACACCATAATCTAAGTGCAAAGAGTGTTTCAGATATAAATGTGCATGTATGAATAAAGTAGGCTAATAACCTAAATTTAACTTTCCTACAAAATCTACCGAAGAAAGGTCTTTTCCCTTACATTTTTTCTGCAGACTCTCTTCTTTGTCTTGTCCCTCTTAACTTTTTTCTCAGGCCTATGACAAGGCACAGTCCTTTCTTTCATCAGAATTTTTGTTTACTATTTTAATTGTTACCTGTTATCTATCTTTTACAATGTGGAAAAATCTGTTCTACTTCAGCATGAAGCCTGAGAACACGTAATTTTTGCCTTGCTAATTGTAGAGTTATTTGGGTCATCTCTTGCCTAATTTTTCTTCTTATACTAATCAGTTTAACTAGGTCAAAGACATAAAATGGTATGTGTTCTGAAGAGTCTGTTTTCAGTATTCTTTTAATTACTCTGATTTCTGGAACTGTTTTACTGCAGCCATGATATAGGAATAAAGTGAGATGCAAAAAAACCTTTATTTCCAGCAAAGATGAAAGACTTCAGACACTGCAAAATTTTATTTAATATATTTGGTTTACAGTACCAAGGGTACAAATAAAAAGTATTAACACCTGTTTTATTTATGTTGAAATGAATCATCAAAAACTTCTTCATGTTATGAAGGGTGAAAAGAAAATTTTACAAAACGCTTCAATTACAACTGGAGAACTAGGTTAACCTTGAGGAACAAGGTTAAATACAAATAATAGGTTTGTTTTGAAGTAGATTCTGTTGACTGAAAGCAGTCACTGAAAATTTGTTACCAGCTCATGATGAAACAGTTTTCAGCTAATCTGTATATTAATTGTCAAGAAATGTCTAATGAGGGTTTTATGACATATCTGCGAAAGATATCAACAGAATAGAACATCACTTAGCAAGTAATTCTGTTCATTGCTTAAAACTGAGAAATTAATTTTGTATTTGATTTCATAAGGACTTGGTTGATAGCAATTTATCTTAGGCCTTGTTAATACTAATGGGTGTCTAGATTTTTTTTCCTCATCCTCAGAAGTGTTATTAATGAGCAATTTCGGATTCTTTTTTAAATTAATTTGTTTGGGTATAAGAAATACTAGATCCATGCTTGTGTGTGAAATTAGAGTTTAGAAAACGACAGACTAGGAAATTATATATTTTGTTAAATTGCTGACCAGGGGTGTGAATGTTCACTAGCTCTTCTTGTAACTTGTGTTTTCAAAAATTAATAAATCTCAGGCTAATAATTTTCAAAGTGCAAATGGCTATTTTTTCATCTAAAGTATTAATAGATGAGATTGACACTTGTCCTTTTTATTCCTTTTTTTTTTTCTCCACTTGGAATGCAGGGACTTATAAACACATACAATCAACCCTCTTTTAGTCTAAAACCGTTACCCCCATTCACATGAGCCCTTTTCTCAAGCTTGTCCAGGTCCTTCTGGATGCCACTTGTCCCTCAGGTACATCTCAGCTTTGTCTTGTCTGCGAATTTACTGAGGGTGCCCTCACTTCCAGTTGTCTCCGTCACTGGTAAAGACATTAAACTGTACTGGTCCCAGTATGGATCAGTGGGGAAAAAAAACATCCATGGGGAAAAGTTAGAGTGCATCCTCAGTATTTCCATAGTGCATCCATAGTATTTCCATAGATGCTGTACTGCAGTCAGTGTTGAGACAAGAGTGTTAAACATGGTGTAGTAACAACTAGTAGGATTCAATCCACTTTGCAGATGGTGCCTTAATTTGCTAGTTTGACAACTGAGAAAAAATAATTTCATTTTTCTTTACATGTTACTTTTTTATTTGCTATATAGAACCCTCTTTTTTATGATAGAAGCAGTATACAAAAAGGTAGGACAGAAGAAACTATTCTAGCTACCTTGCTTTCCCTCCACCTCATTATTTTTCTTTTGCATTCTTGTTTTTCTACACACAAATTCCTTTCAGATATTTTGGAGATACATTAAGAAGAGTCAGGTGCAGGTGAGTGCACAGCTCACTTTTAGTATGAAGTGCTTAAATATTTTGCAGTGGTTTGAACTAACCATCTTAATCACTTTTTACATAAAATGGCAGAACCTGATAGCAAGTGATTCTGAATATGAATGAACAAGGTTTGAGTTTATGAGTTTCTTTGTGGCTGTATCTGCAATCCTTTCTGTCTGGAATTTAAAATTGCAGTCTGATGCAGACGGAGAGAGATCTTGCTCATAAATCAAACCAGCAAAACGCATTTGCAGAAGCATTTCAGAGGGGTAGAGACTGTTTTAACAGGGATCTCTGCTGTAGATAATCTGACAGAGTTGGAAGGAAATTTTATAAATGCCTTTCAGATTTGGGTATATCTCCGCAATGCAGCCTCATTTGTCTCTTACATTTAGTTTTAAAAGAATTTTTTAAATGTGTATTTGTATTTATATTCCAATTTATATTTGTATTTTATATAAATGCATAGCCACCTTTCAAGATTGACATCCCAATTTTTAGGCTTAATTGATATTATTATTAGAATTATATTGTTCAGTGAAGCAATGTTTAGACATTATTGGAATGTGGTTGATACAGAAAGTTGGTAGAAGTTGTAAGTCTGCTTTCTGGAAAATGAATTCAGAAAACAGTTTCTAAAATTCAGGATTACAAATCTGAAAGAAATAAAAAGTGTGAGCTTGAGTAGTTCCTTAAGAAAAAGTTTGTGCATTGTTCATAATAATAATTATTATTGTTTTCAGAATTTAATGACATATTACTGACACTTTTGAGGAATGTTTCTCTTTGCAGAGTGGCTTTTGGGAACTGCAGTGGTTTGGCTGTTGTGGATTTCATGCAGAAGACAGTCCTACTGAGCATGGGCACCCTTGACCTCTATGGATCCAGTGATCCATACCAGCGCCAGCCCCGCTCACCTCGCAAGAGCAGGCAGTTTGCTGCAGGTAGGAAGTAAATCATTGTGCTTATGAGCCTGATATGTTTCTTTGATTGGTTGGTTTTTTTGGTTGGTTTTTTTTTTTTTTTTTGCTTGTGGCTTTTTCTAGTGCTTTTTGAATGCATGATTATTTGCCGGCCAATGGAGTTCCTGTAACTCGGCAAAAGAAACTTGACATGCTCTAGGTGCGGGCACTTTCTCAGAAATAAAATGTTTTATGAGTTTTTTTTCCTTTTGGTATGGAGGTCAGCAAGTAATTCCCTTAGCTGAGTCTGTAAAAAGTCATAATGAGCAGAACAACCAATTGTTTCTCTGGCAGTCACTTGAAGAGTAATTTATATGCTATTTTCTTTCTGGTTTCAATAAGTTCATACCAGTAAGTAAGACCTCAGTTCAAGTTTAAATGTACCTTCTGCCAGGTGCTATTCATTTGAAGAATCAGTTGTGTTTAGAGACATGTAACACCTGGGAGGCATGTTCTGTAGGTAACACAAGGAGCTCAAATTAAGCACTTCATTAGTGAACTGAGGTTCTTAATATAAACCTGTAACATCTATTTTAAATTTTGATGCTAAGAGGAACACAGTAAGTCATAACTGTTATTATGCATTGTGTATTAGAAATATTAATACTTCAATAGAACTAAATTTTACCATACTTTGTTGGTTATCTAAAAAATTACTTGTATAAATATATGCTTGTATGAGAAAAGGTTAGATCATCTGTTTCAAGTCTTTCCAGTTGACATACATATTCCATAGTAACATGCAAGAGTCAGACACAATTATGAAATTTGTTTTGCATAGCTATGAAATTTTAGAATTAGGTTTTTAATTATCTTTGAAAATGTGGAGTTTTAAATCTAACCCTAAAATTATAAAAGCAAAATATTATAGTGGGTTTATGCCATCAGCATTTTCATCAGCAAATCCTGCACTGAATCATCAAATCCTACTTCTCCATAGAGTTATGGCAAATATTTTTTTTAATTTGGTCTCTATTTATACTCCAAACAGAAAGTAAAATCTAGAGGAAAATTTATGGGAAAAAATACAAGTCTTCAGGCCTACTTCTGCTCCTGAAAGATCATCTATCTCACCTTCTATGCATTTAATCATGGCAAGCTTAGTTCCCATCTGTGCCAAGTGTTAAATATGTAAATTTGGCACAACTCAGGAGAGAAGAGATGAGCAGCTTCAAGTTACCTTCAGCTTCTCTGTCTGATTTCAGCCAGCCTCACAGCAGCTCCCTAAGAAATGTGAGCAGCTAGCCACAAACAACATGCTGCAGAACTCTGTACAAAATGTGAAGGATTGCTCATGTAGAAAAAGCTGTTATAAACACTGCATCGCAGAGAGTTTTTCTCTGTCAGTGGCAGTCTGGGCGAATCCTTTAAGGCATCATTCTAGCTATCCAGTGCCAGCTGCCAGAATGGAGCCCATTGGGGAAAAATGACCACTAAGAAAGACTGCAACTTCTAGATTGCTCATAGAAACTATGCATCTAAAAAAAGCCTCAGCTGCTTTCTCACCATCCATCCCACATCTTTTATTTTGATTATTTTTCTTGTTATATCTCCCAATTGGAAGGTAAACATCTGCTGAAATTTCTTCACCTTGGCTGTTCTAGATGCTGGTTATGGTATCACTTCCTTTCACTTTAGACTGTTTTTTCTCTCTTTCCTCTGCCTGCTGCTGATGCTGGTGTTCTGGCATGTTCCAAAGACAACTTTTGCATGCGTGGCCTGTCTAACTTTTATCCAGATTTAACGAAACGGATCCGTACTTCCTATCAGAGTAAGTTCTATAAAGGTTAGGCAAAAAGCTTTATCATGATTGGACTATGCCTGACTTAAACCCATGTGTTTGTGCTTTGTAATGTGTTTGTTTAAACACATTCAGCATGCATGCAAACTTACTACATTTTGTGATGTCAACCATGCTTATTTTTGACAATTATCTTTATTATACAGAAATTCTTTTATTTGAAAAGAAGGTCAAAGAGAAAACCTCACTGTTATATGGGACAGATTGGGCATTAGAAATTATTTTTTGACAATGTTATGTTCTTGGTGACAGGATCTGTCTTTGGTTTTATATTAATTTCCATGTACATTTACTAAAATGAAGCATTTCTTGTTTTGCAATGGCACTATTTGTAGTTACCAATTAATTCTTCCCTTTTTTCAGAAGAACAATGTGGCTTAAAAGAGTACCCATTGGATTGGATGCTGTGAAATTTAAAATTTTAATCTTTGTTTGGTACTTAAATATTTGGCTTTGGGGAACCATCCCATGCCTCTGATCTTTGATGGGGAATGTAAAGTGGGCAGAAAAATACATACATCAAAGAGGGCTATGAAAATTCATGGTTTTAATATCTTTAAATTTTGAGTTATACTGATATGAAATTTAAATGTTAGCATTCATAACTGCAGAATGCAGTAAACAAAGCTATAATTAATTTTGCAAAAATGACTGTTCAACAGATGAGCCATACATATCTTAATTAACTGCAGTGCTTATATGTAATTAGGTCTCTAGGATGCCTCTTTGTAAAGTACTTTTCACAGAACTATGGGATAGGCAATTTTATGTTAAATATTCAGTATAGGCAGGATAAAGGCATTTATCTTCTCTCATAAATATAAAGTCATGTAGCTATTGAAATACATTTGTACACTTGCACAACACTTTCTGTTCCATCCATCTAGGCTGATTTCTATGACTTTATTTCATAATAGTTCATAAAAGGTGGTCTATTTAGTTAAAAGTTTAGTCCAATTACAAATTCAGCAGTCCGTAAAAAGGTTTCGTGTATGATATCCTAAAGTCTATTAGTCTGATCTTGCTAATTTCAAGTTTGTAACAGAGAACCTGAGTGACAGACAGCAGTCAAATGTTGGGGGTTTTTTTTCCCCTCTAAAAAATTAATAAATTCTAAGTGCAAAAATTACCAGTGTTTTCATTCAGAACTATAAACATAGACCATAGAGTCTTTCATAGCTGAAAGTGTATTATCTTGTTTCGTTATTCATCCCCATAGTCAGAAAAGTCTGCAAAATCTTCTTATGAAGTATTAGTCTGAGTTTTAGGCAAGATCATTAACAGCCTAATTTCTTTCCTCAGAAAGGGGTTTGGTTCTTGCTTTTTTCATTTGATACTTATACAGGAGTATATATTTTATCATCTGAAAGATCCACCAAGCAGTAAGATCAAGAACAAGATTAGAATCTGTCACAGACTGAAAATATCTTGCAAAGTCATTCTCAAGTTGTGCTTTATTATATCTTCTATCTGATAGATTCATTTTAAGAGGGGTATTAAGAGAGGATTCTAGATTTTGCTTACAAGTTTATCTTCTCTCATAAGGGATGATGATGGGAAAAGTAAATTATTTTTGGAAATTGTGTAGTCAAAGACTGCAAAAGCAGGAGCAGTCATGTGATTACAGAAGCATTAGGTCTAAATTTTTAAGGATTATATCAATGAAAATGGAAGTTAATGGGAAGACATACAAGTAGTTGATTCAATAATGTAATAAAGCAGGAAGATAATTTCCTGTGGATCAGTATTAGAAAATAAGACTTGTAGACTTTGAAGCTAAAGAAGAGATTATCAATGAGCAAGATACTTAGCTTTTTCTTGGTCATTTTAGAGGTGATTTGCAGGAAGAGACAATGTAATTTAGTGTCCAGCCTAGTTATGAGAGTTAAAGTGTGACATGCAAAGAGGTAACCAATATTATGGATTAAAATATCAGAAAAGACAGTGATGCTGATAGCTCTGTTGATGTAGTCAGGAGGACACTTCAGCACAAAAAAAAAGTTGAGTTTATCTTGGCAATGTTAAGTTCATATTTGGACATTCCTGAGTAGATAGTAGATTTTAGAATATCAGGATTACTACTCTAACTTGGATGGAAGAAATACAAGTTAAAGATGTGTATTTATGAATCACTAGGTGTGTGTATATATATATATATAATTATTGCCACGTTTATACAAAAGAATCTCTTCAAATACTGGGTCAGAGAAAGAAAGTGTTGATATTTCAGTCTGGGAAGTCCCACAATTGAACAGAGAAAGGGGGAAAAAAAGGAATGAATGTGTAAGAGGAAAGAAGCAATATGTTAGAGAAGAGAGGCTTTCCAGAGGAAAGACATAATCTACAATGTCAGGGACATCCAGTATGCAAAGCACAGTGGTGGAATAAATGTTTTGAATTTTAGCCACTAAATCTCTAGATAGCTTGGTAATGGTTACATACGTAAAGTAGACTCAAATGCACCCAGAGTGGACTTAGAGCATTAAGGCAGCATATTCTCTGGTTTGGGAGGTGAAAGTGGGAAGGGAAGCAAGGAAGGAAGAAATGTAACCAATTCTGGGCACGCACAGTGGAAGAGACTGGAGCATAATTGTCCGAGCAGGGAAGTAATTTGAGGAAAATAAGAAGCTAAGATGAGCATAAGTGCAGAGCTGGGGATAACTTTCTGGTATTTATGAGTGGTTCCATTTGCTGTAACATCTGCAGCCACCTCCCTTAGTAGTCAGATTATATTCAAGCTAAATAAAATAAACTTTTTCTACTGTACTGCAGAATTCTGTGGTTGGTTGGTTGGTTGGTTGGTTTTCTTCTTCAATTGAAATTAAGTTGTACATATTATTACCTGATTTTGGGTGACATGCATTCAAATATTAAAACAAGTAGATTTATGGCATCTAGAGGGATAATGTCTGCAGCAGAATATAAAAATACCAAAATGATGCAAAAGGAATTTGCGTCTCCTACTAGAAATCCATACCATCTGTTGGTAGAACAAGAAAATAGTCTTTATGAAGCATCAAAAGTGTCAAATCCAAAGGATGTTGATACATTGCAAAGTAATTTTTGATAATGAGGACTTTTCTGTGAGAAGTCCTTGTTCCTCCCTCAGGCCAGTCCCTTGAGAGGGGGTGAGCAGAAGTAACCTTGGTCTGACAGGACACAGAAAAACTCTGTGCTATGAGTTATTGAATATCATTAGTTGACACTTTAAGTCAAACCTAAGAAAATAATATTGGTTGAGTTTAAGTCAACAGCTATATTCTGAACTAACTAATTTCCAAAGAATGCATGCATAGATATATATATGTGTGTAAACATAGAGAAAACATAGTATGATAATTCAGTATGAAGATGAGGGATCAGATAACACTGAGCTTACTTATTTTATTGGCTTATGAATATTTATGAGAATATATTTATAAGCAAAGACATGGTGGCTTTGTGTGCTTTAGAGTAAATGATCAGTCTGAATCATTTAAGCATACAGATAGAAATTTTAAATTTCAAATATAATTAATATATTTTAAATATATTAGTATAATATAAATATATTTCCTTGAATTAAAAGGAAATTAAAATCAAATCTAAATCTAAATGTAGATTAGTAATCTAAACTTAGAAAAGTATCCATAGGACATGTCTTTACAAGTTTTAATACCTTATGTGATATATTTACATCTTGCATTATTTACACATGTTTATGATTTGCTCAAATGAAAGCCAATTTTTTTTATAATGTCCATGGGTATATCTTCTCTCGGTGGTTGTTCACATTCCAGTCTCAGGTTTTTGCCTTTAGTTTTACTGCTATATTCCTTTTGCTCTAGGTGGGCTTGAAATTTGCTGTGGTGTGGTTTTAGAGGGACTAAAATGTCTTGGGGCTCAAACTACTGACAGAATTCAAAATGGAAAGTGAAAAATGTTTTTAAATCTAACTTCAGTAGCTGCTGTAGTCTCTCAGACATTTGAAGGAAGCTGGGGTTAATGGAAATATTTATACATGCTAATTTATTGGAAATATTTAGTTTAGTTTCCTTAAAAAGGAAATGAGGGTGAAAAATGAGCAGTAGTACAAGGAAAAGCTTGAGAGCTTACTTTATTATCTCAAAGGGAGACATTTAGTGGAATCAAAGGTAACACAAAAATTGAAGAATATGTGTTTATCCTTTTCAGTGAATAATGATTGAGCAATTCAATGCCTTACAACATCTTCAGGGTTTAGAATTTAGCAAGATTAAAGGAGACTTTGGATAAACGGGTGTGTAATGAGTAGAACTCATTATAATATTTCAAAGCAAGAAAGATTTATGGCAGGAGAAAATCTGCAATTGGAAATGCTTAAGCAAATCTAAATGAGGTTAAGTCAATATTCTTGTGCATGGTACCACTTGCATTTCACACAGGGATATGTTGCACTTCTTTAAAGGCATCTGTCACCTCATTGCTAGGGGTGACAGTGGCTTGACAGCAAGTCAAGGTTTGTACAGAAGTTCACATGTTCAACATTCTTAAATATATGAAATGTATCTTTAATGTTTTATGTTGCAAATTGTGTCAAACATGAAGAAGCCGTGGTCTCACCACAGTTGCTCTTGGTTGGTGCAGTTTGGTGTTTCTCCTGTTTAAGTCCATAGCACCATGATTTATGTTGAGATGGAATATTGTTTTTATTAACTCAGTAGGAAAAAAAACCCCAGGCTATTTAGAAGCAAAGTCTGTCCTGGGATTTGATATTGTATCCAACACCAGTACTAATTATACAATGTTTAGAACATCTTAGACAAAGGTGTTAAAACTTATGTATCTCCAATAATGCATTCACAAAAGAAACAGTGTAAGTTTTGTTTATCCAAGGCCTCTGATGCTATGCAAATGTGCCAAAATTGCTCCCGTTGCACTTTGAAGACAGTTTTGCAGCAAAAATCAATTCTATCCCAAATCTCTAGGTACACACAGAAACCTTGGGTTCAAGTAAGAAGTAAGATCCACTGTATTAGAGAGGCTTCCTAAATTATTACAGTTCCTGAATATTCTCATAACATCAAAAGTGACTGAACTTGCAATTGATAGAAATATAAATTTTTCTCACACATTCTAAGTGAAATCAAAAAAAGATTCAAGTACATTTTTCAAAATAAAAATGCTTTGGTTTTCAACAATAGGGTCTAGTTTGACAGGTCTTGTTTCTTAAGTCAGGAGCAAATATTTTGTGAGTACTGACTTAACAAACTAAATCAATACTGCTGATTTTCCAAAGAGCTCTCAGCATTATTCTTGGGCTCCTGCATCTTCATTAGTGGTAGGAACTTCTTTGTTCTGTTGCCTGGGGCTCTGGATCCTTTCCAGGTCTTTAAGCAGTTCAAAAATACATTGTAATAAAGTTTTCAGTACCTACATTAAGATTTTACTGGTTTTAATACTAAAAAGCAGGACTGGTGACTGAGTGGCAGAATTATCCAAAACAAGAATGTATATGAATTTTAGTGGTGAGGGTCTCTGGGCCTGAGGGTCCAAAAGCAATAAAAATTATAAAATATAATCTTACAGGAGCCATGGTACCCGTTTAAAGTATGTTCAAAGGTTCTTATAGGATATTTGATTGTTAGGCTGCATCACAAACAGGGTGTGTGTAAATCCAGTATCACTGTGACAGTAATGTACACCTGACTGTGGGCTCTGACCTCTGTGCTGCAGGTCCAGCTAGCTGACATGTGAATGTCTGGGCAGGGCTGCCTGTCAGTCCCACATAGCCAGTGGCATGGAGTGCCAGAGCTCCTATAACAAGGGTGAGCCACAGGGCCTTAGGGATACCTACAAAAGGGTGCTTTGAATAGGTGTGGCCATGCCCACTTCACCCACTCAACAGTTAGCCCGTGGTAAAGGATAGAGTAAGCTCTGACTTTCCCTCCCTACCATGCCAAAACTGTGTATGAACTTGAGTGTTCAACGTGTGCCAAAGATAAATCTCAGTTTGCTCACAGAAACAAGCTCGAGTTTATGCAGTATGGACTAGGATTGCTTTCCTTGGTGCTGTCTTCCATATAGGTGGAGTTCCTGACAAGTGTTTATAAACCATATATAAGGTATTTTGTCAAAAAATTCAGTGTTACACTGAGCCAGCATTATCAGTGCTTCTGTGTCTTTTAAAATGACCTATACGGTGTGAATTCATGAAAGTTCTAATATTGCACAGTAGCAGTAATCTTTTTTTTTCTCCCCCTTTTTTAAGATTTCCTCCCAGCATTATGCAGTAGTTGAAAGCACAGAGTTGTTTCCACATCAGTTTGACAGGGATGAATGAGTTTGAGTCATATCACAGGCTTTTGAATTTTAAACTATACTTACTTGTTTTCTTTTGTTAGGTACAGTCACTCTTTTCTATCCTGAGGCACTCGGAAAACAAATCTGAGTTAACAAGAGGTGTGATTTTTTTTTTTTTTTTAAATAAACGAAGCCTAAATTGCTTCAGTGACAGCCTGATAACTGCACTTATCTGAAACAGATTATTTCCCTCTCATTTCACACTATTCCTTTCTCCAAATTGACTTTAAAGTGCAGAATATCATCAACCAAAAAAGTTGAAGCATGCCCTGTTAGATTGTAACTTAACTCTTTAACTCCATTTTTTCAGGCCTGACTGAACTCAGTGACAGTCCAGTTTCCCTGGAGCTTGAGCGTTGCAAGTCTCCCACTTCAGGTAAAGGTGATTGGCTTCTCTACCTGCAGTCTGTATAAGCCATTCCGTGTCATGAATTGCTGTGTTTCATTAATCCCTAAGAAGTGAAGTGCATAGTTCCAAAGAGAGGAAATTACTGGAGAAGCAGTTTTTACATAGCAAAATCCTAAGTCTGTTTCCTAAGGAAAGCTTAAATGTATGTGGTGCATCTTGAGGTAAGCAGTGTGAACACATTTGAAGTAACAGCATCATGTAGGTATATTCCTGTAACCTCCTATAAGGAGCTTGTTTCTCTGTTTTCTTAAAAGGCTTTCTAAGATTTTTACAGTAGGGAGTCCTTGTAATTTTATATGCATATGTTATGCATACGTGTACATGGAGAACTTATTTGAAATCAGCAATATGGACATGGTAAATTTTAGCCATTAGAACCACAGTGCCCAATTTATGTAATTTACAATGAAAGCAGAACCTCAGATGAAAACATTTGCTTATCAGCCAGGGCTGACATCAGGGAAATCTTGACCACACAAAAATTCATAAATGTTTCCCATTTTACCCATAATCCTTCAGAAGGTGGAATTTGTCTCATTCCTAGAGACCTTTTCAGCAAGTGCCTAGTCTACATTGATCTCTTTAATGTGAGTTCACAGTCTTAAAGATGGTTGCTAAGGGCTGTTTTCTAGTAGCTGACTTTTAAATGGTGTGGAAAATAGTGCTTGTGGTATGCATACCACCCTTCTTTTCCCTACAGTTTGGTAAGTATTGATAGATACTTTTTTCCCCCCATATTTATGGTAACAAATTCCCGCAAGTATGCTATTCAAATTCTCTGTTATTGTTTCACATATTTTATGTCATAATAACAGAATACATTAGTCTTGAATGAAAGCCACTAATTAGTAATTTATAAAAGGCTGAAAGTAATAAAAGTGTTTCCCTGTCATACAAAGTGCTAAAACAAAACAGCTGCTTTGAAATACTTATTTCCTTGTATTTACAACCCAAAATCTGTAGACATGGAGATATCAAAGGGAAATAGGCTATAATAATATTGGTATAAAACTAGGTGCTCAAACCCTTGAGGAGGGCCTCAAAAACTCATGATATAGGCTTCAAAATAAAACATTTGATAGCTCAGTTATACTTCAGTTATTTATTGTGTGGCTCACTGGGATTCAACTTTTCACTTTCCGCTTCAGAAATGAGCTAAAACCTTCAGTTTTCTTTTCACTGAAACCTAAGAGATGACTGAATTGGTAACCATATGTGCATATTCTTAGTTTTATAACGATGAGCGTTTCCTTTAACACTTTACTTTTTCTGCAGTTAACTTCACTTTTTTATTCTGATAGTGCTCAAAAATAAGTCTCTTAAATAAATCTGAGATAATTTGCTCCAAAATTTATTCTGCTTTTTTTCTGTTTTGGAGATATTCAGCAGGGAAAACATAGCATATTTATGGGTGTTTCCTATTTCAGCACTTTCATGCTGTTTTCCAAGCTATATTTATATTTTTTAAATGTGAAATCAGGTGCAGTTTTGTAGGAAGTAACTATTATTAGTAGTACTTTTTAAAACAAGAGTGGCTGATAGTAATTATTTTTATTTCATTATTGAAAAATTTAATTATTACTGCTTCCACATACCTGCTGTAAAACAGAGCAGAATGCAACCTAGTCACCCGGAATAAGTGACCTGCAAAACTTGGGACTGGAACTAATCCTGTGCTTGCCAGCACAGCCTCACACCTACACCAGCCTTCTCACTGACTAATGTTTCTTACTCATAGAGCACAGCTACATACTTACAGATCTGTCAGGCAGGATCCTTCTACTTCCAGCCTTGCCTTTACCTGTTTAAAGTCCTTGGCACACAAGCTCTGCAATGGAAGTGTGCTGTGTTCCATAAGAGCCCTGTGACCTTTCTGTTTGTAAAATCACTAACCACATTCCTCTGCTGAAGTCAGACCAAGACTTGATCCTTCAGAAATTTAGCAAAATCAGAGAGAACACTTGAACTGCTCTGTGAAGTGGTTCAAGTTGCTCCCCAATGGAGGAGGACCTGCTGGGTATGACTACGTGAAGCTGCAAAGACAGATGGAATGGAGTTTGATTTGTAGCAGTTCATTCTGGTTGCCAGAGCACATCAACAGCAGTTCTTCACGCAGCAAGGAAGTTCATGCCAGGCACTGGCCCTGAGTGTGCTCAGTACATACACCAAGTGCAAACTGCTGAAGGGCATGAGTCTAGATGGCACAGGATGGATGTGAGTGAGCATCTTCATCCTTGGCTCTATCAGGGCAGTGATTTGAGGAACAACATTGCTGTGCTCACGTTTGTACTTTGAGATTCCCAATACAATGCCTAGGAGGAATCCCTAGGATAAACTAATTGCCAGTGTAGACATGAGTAGTTCTACATCTGAGAGAGACATTAGTAGCTTAGTCAGGAATCCATTCTAGTCAGGCCATAAGTACAGTGGTGCTAAAGGCTTCTTGGAGAACTTGAAAAATCTCTCTTCCTCATTTCTTGGTGTGATGTTGGACATTGCTTAGACTGCCTGAACTATCTCTGTTTCCATGAAAAATTGATTTTGCCTGTAACATTCTAGTACTTGGCAATGTTTTAACCTCTGACTAAATTTCTGCTAGGTCAACTCCATAATTTGGCTTTGTTGTTTCTCTTCTCCCTGCCTCAAAGCAGAATTCGGCATTTGTTTGTTCTATCATTGAAATGAGTGTTGGAGCACTGAGCAAGACCTCAATTCACATGGAGGGCTGGTACATAATTCAGTACAAATCCTACCTCTTCGTTAAGTAATATTTAACTTGGTTCAAAGACTGTCTTCTCAGATGTTCCTCCTGTGCTACTTACTAAAACATGACTTGGAGGATGGTATAATTGAAAAACCAGATTTCGCATTCTGAACACCTTTCAGAACAGAACATGAAATTAAACCATTTGATTAAAAGTTTTTGTGCTGGTTTGAAAGC
>VXBU01006191.1:0-13105 GCA_013400315.1 Bombycilla garrulus
ATATGGTTATAGGAAGTAGCAGTGGTTCAAATACATTAATTAGTTGTCCTATTTATAGCTAAATTAAAAAGCAAAATCAGGATGAACATGAAATCACAGAATGGAAGATTTAAGGGCCATCTAGTTTCAACCTTTCCCACTCATGCATGAGCAATGTTGCCACACACTGGATCAGGTTACTCAGAGACTCATCCTGCCGGGTCCCACTGACAGGAATGGGGTATCCATGACTTCTCTGGACAACTCATTGCAGTTTCTCCCCACCTTCAGAGTAAAGAATTTCTTCCTGTCATCTAATCTAGATATCTACTCTTTTAGTTTAAAAACATTCTTATTTTCCTATGACTAGATTTTGCTTGTGTAAGAAGTTGCTCTCTTTTTTTTTTTTTTATGAGACCTTTAAGCAAAGAAATCCCCAGCAAGGTCTCCCTGGAAGCTTTTATTCTCCTAACTGAAAACTCCAATTCTGTCAGCATTTCTTAGCAGCAGAGGTGCTCAAGCCATCTTCAAGGATTTCCTCTGAACTTGTACCAAGAAGTCCACTCCTTTTTTGTGCAGGGATCCCAGAGCAGGATGCATGTTCCAGATGGATCTCATCAGAGTGGAGCATAAGGGAAGAATCCCCTCCCCTGACATGCTTTGGATTTAGCCCAGGATACAATTGACTTTCTGGGCTGCCAGTGAACATTTCTTGTCCCATGTCCAAATTTTCGTTAATGAGAACTCCCAAATACTTCTCTGCAGTGGTAGCCCCAATGTCCTCTTCTCCCAGTGTCTCTGGTATTGCCTCAACCCAGGTGGCAGTACCTTGGACTTGCTCTTGCTGAACTTCATGACATTCTTGTGGACCCACTTCTCAAGCTCGTCAAGGTTTCCCCTGGATGGATGGCATCCCTTCCTTCTCTTTTGTCCCCTGCATCTCTCAGTGTTATGCCATCTGTGCATGACCTCACTGTCTGTGTAACTGATAATTATATTAGCAGGCAAGAGTCCAGGAGAGAGTCCTGAGGGACATCACTCGTCACCTTGAGGGACACCTATCATCCCCAGCCTCTGCCTGGACACTGAGCCATTGACCACAAATCTCTGAGTTTTTGATACAGACTTCCTGTTTAAATCACCAAGGAAAAGGGAGTCTTAGGTATCACTGGTAATTGAACCATAGGACAATTCTTCTTATGGAGGATGTATAGACAAATGCAAAAGCAGACTGGGGTCAGAAGATCTATGGTGATTTAAATGACAATATTTAAAAGTTAAAGATGTTGTAATAATTCCTTACTAAAGTAATATTTTCTCATCTCATTTCCTCTATAGCTGGATTCCGCAGGCAGAGCATTTGTACCATAATGTGCTGGCACAGAGACTCCACAAAGTAGCTGTTTCACTAAAAACTAAACAAGTAATACTTGCCTTGAGAAATGTGGCAGTTCACTTCATCTAGGAAAACCAGTTCTCAAGAAAGTATTTCCAAACAAGAATACTTTTGTCTTTGAATTTATGTGAAACAAATCAGTAAATTAAATAAGAAAAATAAAATCTTTTTGAAGACTAAAAATTCTTCAAAAGGAAAAAAATAGTTGTGATCATTTAAATCCAAATAGCAGAAGCAAGGACTGCCAGCAAATATAATCCATGTGCAAGCAGTGACTCTGCAAGCAGTGCATGAATAGCTTTTAGCCATTCAGAAACAGAAGAAAGCTAAATCCACTTCCCCAAAGGCTCATTAAAGTACATCTGTGCTCAGGGCAGTTCAGTAGTTATGTGATAAGAATAACTTCTGTGATTATAATACATAACGGCTGCCTACAAACTTCTGGCATTAGAGTAGTAGGAAAACCATAGCCAAGGGGAAGAAACTGGATATTCTGAAATAAAATCTCCTTTTAGATATAAAATTTTACTGGCCAGTAATCACTAGGATAAGAAATCTAACTATTGTGTGTTTGTTTTGTTTTATTTCTAACACAATCAGTAATTACAATTTTGTTTTGATCTTACTTTCTCTTTTCCACCCCTACCTATTTTCCATATCCAAATACAGCCCCTCAATCCTGTCAATATTCTTCATTCCTCTGAAGGATACATGAAAGATTGTGATTTATTAAAAAAAAAAAAAACAACCAAAAAACTGTACAAATTATATTCAGTAGCTACATTTATGATTGCTCTGATGGGAACTGCAAAATTAGCTTGAATAGTGTGGATGATTCCTATTTTATCTTGGTTTTTCTTTCTTCCACTTCTCATTTGGTTTAGCAATTCAAGAGAGGAGGCAAACACAAATTGGTCCTAACCAGTTCATCAATTCTGTCTCTGCTGCTAATCGCTCAATTATTGCTTTTTGTAGAAATTACTTTCTAGTTTCAGGTCCACTGCTACCTCAGGTTCTTACAGATTTAACATCTAGCAAGAGATTTCTGCTAAGAAGTAATCTCTTTTCTATAGATGTTATGATATAAGCTACCTTTAAAGTAATGAAGATTTTATACTTGTATACTACTCATATTTATTTTTGTGTAATACACCAAGGAAAGCTTTTGTATCTTCGCATTCCATCACAACAGAAATACTGCATAGTCACATCCAGACAAACAAACATCAAGACATCAAACCCACCAGCTAATATTTTTTTTTTTTTAAATCACTGTCAGAAAGATCTGTCTTGTTAGAGTATTTAGCAATATCTGATGTGGTAGGTTGGATACTTACCCTACAGAACTTCCACCTGCCATCCAAGTTAGAGAACGTCCTCTGACCAGAGGTAGCCTTTATAATACCAACATTTCTGAGCCTCAAAGGGGAAGGGTCCTTGCAGAGATTACTTAGTTAACTGTTGTCTTCTGCAGGTTTTTTTTTTTTTCTTTCCTTATGTACAAGGACTCAATTAATCTCAGAAGCTGTGATGCTATATTAATAGGATAAAATATTTGATACTGCTTCTCACCTAAACTTATTTCTTTAAATGCATGGTGATATAAAGCAAAACCAATTAATGATAAAGCACTTTTTACAATTTTGTGCACTTTAATATTGATAACCTCTGTCAAAACTTGGCTCTGTGATATGTAAATGTATAAAGTTTGTCTATGCCTTAAAGAACTCATGTTGAAATCAAAAATCATATTTTACAGCTGAGGAAGCTTGGATTAAGAAAAATAAATTCCCAAAGTCATATGGAAAGTTCTTAAACAGGCAGGAAGGAGACGTGCATCTGCATCTGAAAAAGCACTATAAAACACATCCTTCTCCAGTTAATCTGCAAGAAAGAATGCTGTCAAAACTTCCTTCTATTAAAAAAATAGTATATAATCAAATACTTGGATATAAGACTCTTAAATTAAAACATTGGAATATGGAAAGAAGTAATCACTGACATTTTGGCACCTTTGATCCATTCTCGGTGGAATTACTGAAAAGTTGTATTGCTGCCTATAAAGTCCACATCTCTTCATCTTGTTCTTCCTTTTCCTAAGTCTTCCTGAGTTCTCCAGCCCTGATCTAACCTGAAAATCAACCTCGGAACAGATGCACATGCCTAAGCACTAACAGCAAGTTAGACTTTCATCAGGTCGTTTACTACTTACCCTTGCAAAAATCTCTGCTTTTTATTGTAACTGAGCCAAAGTGCAGCTGCAAAGCATGCACCAATAACAGGCCAAACTGTGGATTGTGCTCTGAAGAATGCAGTCCAGCTTGTTTCGTTGCTTGAAATATTGAACTAAATGCAAACTAACGCTTGCAAGCACATGTTTACATAAACATATGGGTTACAAGCTTAAGAAACAGAGAGCTTTTTTGTCAACAAATAGCAACCAAGTACAGTGTAGCACGGTTAAATGTGCTAGAGTATATGGAAGCTATGTATGACAGCAATTAAGTTGGGTTATATAAAGTGCCATGTTCTCACAGATTTTCTTCATCTGATTTCCACTGATTTCAGTGAGGTTGATGTGTAATTGCCTTTTTCTAAAGCAAGCTACATGGTACAGGAATCTGAAAGAGAAATTTGTTTGATCAAAATAACATAAAATGTTGATTTGCATCAAATACAGTCTTACTGAGAAAACAATGCAGTACACAGTTAAGTCATTTCCTACCTAAGACTGCACTTAATGGTGCCATCCATTTTAATGGATTTACATGTGACTAAAAAATAGTCATGTACCAAAAAATAGTTACATGTTTGAAAAATCCTTTTCTGAGTTACACTGAAAGCAAATAACATTGGATGGGTTTCTTTCCAGTAAGCAGATTTAGATCCATTTAGCTTTGTTTTAGTTTAAGATATGAAATCAAGCATGTAATTTCCTTCCTAACTGTAGTGATATGGTTCACGTTGAAATACTGAGGAGGAAATTAATCTGAATATCTTGAAAAAAGCCCAGAGAGATCAAAATTGAGTCTTGCATTTTTAACTAATTAATCCCAAGTTCTCATCGTCTTAGTAGATAGCCATAAAATAAATTAGTAAAATAGCTTAATTAGTATGTGATCTATTTGAAGACATAGAATATTGCAGATAATGAAGAATCTATTCTTTGTTTTGAATCCTCACAGAAAGAAGTCCAAGAGGGAAGAAATCAATAGTTTAATGAAATAAATTCTATTTTTATTTAACCATTTTTCTTGTTTTCTCATTTTACTGTTTTTCTATAATTATTACCAAGAATGATGAAAACATGTACTGGTTTTGGCAGGGATAGAATTAATTTTATTCACAGTAGCTGTTTTGTAGCTGTGTTTTAGATTTGTGCTGGAAACAGAGATGTTCTTGTTACTGAGCAGGGTTTACCTAGAGTGTTCCTTACCTCACCAGCGAGAGGGCTGGGGATGCACAAGGAGATTGGGGGGGACAGAGTGAGGACAGCTGACCCCTAGTTACCCAAGAGATACTCTACACCGCAGGGCATCATCCTCAGCATATAAATGTGGGGGAAATTTGGTGCAGGGCTGCTGCCTGGGAACTGGTTGGCCAATAGACAGCTGGCGAACAACTGTTTTCATTTATATCACTTCTCTTGAGTTTTATTTCTATCTGTTATTTTATTTTAAATTAAATTACTAATTTTTTACAACTATTATTATTATCCTCATCATTATGTTCTATATCAGTTAAGCTGCTTTTATCTCAAACCATAAATTTTATGTCTCTCCCCACAACCGACTGGAAAGGCGTGAGAAGATGGCCGTGTGTGGATTACCTGCTGGCTGGAGTTAAACAACAATATCAATAATATTAAAGAAAGAGATGCATTATATAGAAACAAAATAGGAATGGCTGTTCTTTTAAAAAAATCCTCCATAACCAGATTAAACTTCTTACCAAGGTGGTAGTAAAGTGACAAAAGATTTCAAGAGGTTTTTCGTTTTTTTGTTACAATTCTGAAAGAACTTCCTGCTATTAACTTTTGCTGTTAAAAAATGTGTAAGACCTACGCACAATGTTGAAAACAAAATAAATATGGAATTTAATATTCTATCTTTTTAAATTTTCTTGTCCAAAGCTGATACAGCCAAGCCAAAAAGTTAAATATTTTTATATTGTATTCTATATTGCAAATGAGGGATGGAAAACAAATCCCCCCAGAAAAGGGGCTCTTAGCAACTGTGTAAATAAAAGTAAGGGAGGAATAAAAAATCAAAATCTTGAGAAAAAAGAAGATGTTGGATGTTGGATAGCAATTTCTTCTTGAAGGTGATCCCAGCATGTTACACCACAACAGAAAGTTTTGAAATTAAAATAAATAAATAAAGCAAGCAAGCACTTGTTTTCAAACAACAGCACAGTGGGGAAGTAATTACATTAAATAGTAACTGTGGGTTCTAGACAAAGATGTATAGGAATAATCACTGTTTCCTGTGCAACTGATATGGATTGCAGGCAGCAATCAGACAGAGCCAAAGAAGTGAGTCACTTGAAAATGCCACACAGAGCAGGCTGTACTCTCACAGGGCCAATTGCTAGAAGAGAGTTTATTGGCATTCTAGAGAAGCTAAATATTCCTTGAATTTAAAGCATATTAGCCTTGCATGTCATTGTCGACCCAATGAATTTTTAGACTCACTTTTTTCTTCACAGGTCCCATGTTGTGATACCACAAAACTAGATAATGGGAAAGAATATTCTTAGAAAAGAACAAAGCTATAGAATGAAATTTATCATATATAAAATTTGCAGATTTTATCTAGTAATTTATGGAAAGTGTCAAGAATCTGAGACACATCATTTAATTATAAAATTGCTTAGAAGCTGATAATGAGCAGTAGACTTCTTTTGACAATGACCTAAATCCATATGAAACTGGCAAAACTCCATGATGTTATTGTATTTCTGGTGTAGCAGATTTTCTGATTTTTTAATGTACTAATTACCAGTACTGACATTACCATTACTAATGGATTGTTTTGTTATAAACACACATAAATAAATGGGCAGGGAAAGGGACGGGGAGTTTATTCTTACTTTCACATGTATTTAGCATGAAGTGCAGTCCTCGATAATCAAAGATTCAGAGTCAAAATAGGTATCCAGTGGATATATCCCTCAGAGCAACACACTGCAGCAGCAATAACCAATCTAGCTGGTGTAAAAATATCCTAAGAATGTGTACATAAGCTACATATTGGGTTCTTGTAGACAAACCTAATTCCTTTATATTTATTTTTATGTGGAAACAGGAAGCAAAAATTTTTTTAAAGTGTATAATTCCTAGAAAAATTATAAATATATTATTTATTATGTTCTTTTAAGTCTACATCCTATGTAGAACCAGTTCAAGAGTTATTGAATAAAAATTCAATGGGAAGATGCAGCACCAATTTGAAAGCTTTAACACTACATTTCCCAGCTGAAATATGGGAAGCATGAGGCTACAGACTGACATCATAAGGATGAATTGCCTATATATTACAGAACTCACAAGAATTATGTTCTTTTCACTTATATTTAGTGCTAGATGAAAAGGTTGCAACTGGTGATGACAGTGTCCATAAACGATGAGTTATAGTCCAAAGTTTTCTTGTTCATCCTTTTTCACATTTTCAGGATGGTATTCTCTGCACAGTTGCAGGTGGTTGTATATATATTCTTGCCATAAAATGTCAGGAGATACATGACCAGTTCAACCAGAGCTATGGGTTGACGGCATTCTGCCAATACAAAGCAGACATAAATGCCTGTCTGCTAGGCTGGTTTATATCCTCAAAGCTGATCAGTCTACTTGGAGGAAACCAACAGTTTTGATTTCAGCTGTAGAAGTCTTTTATAGAAAAGATGGGCAAAAAGGATGAATTTTTAGATTAATATAATAAATCATTAATTAGTAAGAGATTTTACTTGTTTTAGAAAGTCTTTCTATATAGTGTCTTACTTTCTGTATAACAAATGGTTTGAACTTTGTTGCTGTTGTTGTCCTCACCAATGTTTTGCAAGCATGATTTAACATTGGAGTTTCAGACACATTTTTGTTAGTCCCTTTACACACATATTTTTCCCTTTGGTCCAGATGCCTAGTGAGGTAATTAGATATAGTTCAATCCTAGCTAATAAAGCCCTGTGGATTTACATCAGCTACATTTTTGCCACTTAGGTTTTAGCAAGAATCTAAATATTATTTATAATGAAATACTTATAATGAAGTATTCCAAAATTGCACAGGGTGGAATATTCAAACACCTTTAGTGTGCCTTCATAATTTACTATGTGACCATTGAGAGGCAATAGTAGACTATTCACTTAGAATACTCTTCTCATGCTGTAAAGTAAACTGTATTAATCTGATGGAGATTCCTGGTGCTCCTTGCAATTATAGTGTCTAACAACATGGATGTTTTTTGTACTGCATCACAGCTAAATATGCAAATTTCTTTCCACAAAGTAAGTCATCATTTCTCTTTGCTTAAATGAACTTCACAGGTTAAATTTATGTGTGAAAGGGGATTGGAGTCAAATCACTGAACCTATTGTCCATGTCATCCTTCTTTAACCAGTCTTTTCTCTTAATCAGGGGCAGATGGACCATGCAGGAGGCTGATGGCAAACTCCCAGCGTCTGGTGCATGACATATGTGGGAACCTGAACTGACACAATATTTAATGGCAAAGCATGTTAATTTGCATCATCCGAGTAGAGTACTCTTCCTGTTTTAGGTTAGCGCTCTGCCTCCACTTTTAGTAGGAGACTCGTCATAACTATGGTGCTCTCTGAGATCCCTGGGAGTCTCTCTGTCCATAATCTGAAGATCAGGGTAGTGGGTGGCTCCATTCTGCTTGTTATGCAGTTTGACTGAAATCAAATAGCTCATGTTATTAAGCCATTTAGACAAGCCCATTGAAATCATCTGGCAATTACATTTGCAGAAGAATGATTTTCACTGGATCTAAATTTTCAAAGAGAAAGATTTATGTTATAAGAAAAATTTAGAGAGATTTCAAAAAAATCACTTAATGTGGGTCTGAAGTCTGATGTGTCATTTTTATTTATATGTGATGTCTTCAAGCTTATACTCAGTGTCTAAAGAAGTTAACAATACTACTTTTTATCATTTTACAACCAAAACTTTCAAAACACTATATAATTGGGTATGATGATCCTTTTTTTCCCCGAAAGCTTGAATTATATACTCAGAATCTGCAATTTTCTATTACTTGTCTTTTAAATAAATGTATTACCTATGATAGTCAAAACTGAAACAGGTGAGAGTCCATGTAGAATTGGAGAAAAATAGTGAAAGATTTCAAAGTAAAATACAATGAAACTGCTTCAGGGATTCCAAAATGCTGTGAGTCCTTTTACTCAAATACAGAACATGTAAAATAATCCTGATAGGGAAGACAAGCAGTATACATTCAACTTTACTTACAGGGGAAGAAAAGAAATGAAGCTGACCAAGAGCCATAAGAAAGTTACTATTGATTTATTTGCTTGAAATTCTGCAGTAGACAGTGCTCTTGGACTTTTATTTGCCAATTTGTTCTTGATGGTCACTCTAGCCCATGCCCAACGTCACACGATTTTCCAGGAGTTCCTCTCTACATGTGAATGTTTCAGCTCTCATTTATATCCCTGTCATTTCAACCTCCTCAGCTGGTATAAAAGGCTTCTGAAGGTAAGCAGATTATATTCACCTATGCCTATATTAATTTAGGCATTGAATAAGGTGACTGAATAAGGTTTTTAGGTTAATATTCACCTAAAGACACCTCCGTATTCTCTCAGTTTTGCACTTGGAAGACAAGTTATATTCAGGCAGGACGTACAGACATGATAAAATGTATAATTCTATGGTTGACATAGAAAAAAAAAGCTAAAAGAAATCTGTAGCAAATGTTGCCTGTGAGAATCATGTAGATTCATCTGGAGCTCTGGCTCCATGTTCTGTGACTGAAGATGCAATCATTTGGCCTCTATTCTACAGGCACTTGAGGTCTTTTAACTATAACTTTCTCATGGCTCAATTATGCTCATTTAATTCTCAATTTATGTTGTATTCACTCTTCTGACTTCAAAATAAGCATTTTTGTTACTATATATATGCATTTATCAATCAGAGAGTCAGAAATTACAAACCATATATGCGATCATGTTTACACATCACTGATCACAATCGCTGCATATACAAAACACTCCTTAGCACTGATATCTTAAACCAGCTGTTTACATGCAGCTCCATGCAGCTAGTCCATGTGGTCAGGGCTGATGTCTGTGTCCCTGTGGGCCTCAGTCACAGAGATCAGGTTTATCACCAATCTTGGCTAGCTGGGTCCCAGACAAGTGGAGGTTTGCCAATGTGATAGGCAACTACAAGGAGGGTCATAAGGAAGATCTGGGGAATTGCAGGCCTCTCAGCCCGATAAGGTAATGAAACAGATCATCTTGAGTGCCATCATGGGGCACATACAGGACAACCAAGGAGTTAACCTGGGATTAGGAAAGGCAGCCCCTGACTGACCTTGATCTTTTTTAATGGCCAAGTGTTCCACTTAGTGTTTAAGGCAAGACTTTGGATGTTTTTGACCTGGAGACTGTTGTCCACCTGAGGGAGTTCAGCAAGGTCTTTGACACCATCTCCCACATTACTCTCCTGGAAAAGCTGGCAGTCCCTGGCTTGGAAAGGAGCACTCTTTTCTGAGTTAGAAAGTGGCTGCACAGCCAGTCCCAGAGAGTGGAGGTGAATGGTGCTGCATCTGGCTGGGGGCCACTCCCCAATGGCATCTCCCAGGGATCAGCACTGGGACCAGTCCTGTTTAATATTTTTATTGATGATCTGGATGATGGGATTGAGTGCACCATCTCTAGGTTCATGGATGACAACATGTTGTTATCATGGAAGTGTGAATCTGCTGGAGGATCGGAAAGCTTTGCAAAAGGTTCTGGAAAGGCTGGATTAATTGGCCAAAGTTCAAAAAAGCCAAGTTCTAGGTCCTACACTTGGGTCACAACAACCCCATACAGAGCTGCAGGCTGGGGGCAGAGTGTTTTGAATTCTGCCCAGCATTAAAGGACACAGGGTAGCTGGTCAAAGGTGCCTGAATATGAGCCAGGAGTGTGCCCAGCAGGGGACTGTATCCTGAACTGTACCAGCAATAGTGTGGCCAGCAGGAGCAGTGCAGTGATTGTCCTTTTGTACTTGGCACTGTTGAGGCCATACTTTCAGTTCTTCATCCAGTTCTGGGCCTGTCATAACAAAAAACACATTGAGGTGCTGGAGCAAGTCCAGACTTGATGAAGGGTTCTGTGAGGGACAGCTGAGGGAGCACTAGTCTAGGCTAGAGAAAAAGAGTCTCAGGGGAGACCTTGTCACTCCCATGCAATTCCCTGAAAGGAAGTTGTAGCCGGTGGGGGCCTATCTCTTCTTCCAGGCAGCTAGAGCCAGAAGAGGACACAGCCCCAACCAGGGGATCTGGTTTTCTCTTGACCTGCTTATCTTAGTTTTGTTTCTTCCTTGTTTATGTATTTCCTCACTATTTGCAGTTACTTGTGCTTATTTTGCTCTTCTTTCTCTTGTTAAGTTTGCTATTTAGCCTGTTTCTTATCACTATTTCAACACAAGTATACAAGTTGTTTACTCTCTCTGTGATAAAATTGCTCTCATAACTAAACACATGTTTTTACAGAGTATTTGACTATGCTGTTGCAGCATACATATTGCTGTTTGCACTAGTATAGCACTTTGCTTTCAAAGCAGGTGATTGTATTGACAATGGTGAGAAAGGTACTTACAGCTTTTAAGTTTCACAGGCCACATTTGTGTTGCCGTGTGAATAGCACAAAATCATGTTGTTTACGATTACCTTAAAAAAAAGTAGTTATGAGTTCTGTCTCAATTCAGCATACTTTAGGTCTTATTTTCTTTATTTTTTGCTGCTGAACAATGAAGTTGTTCCAGCTAAGTATAGCCTTCGTTATTCTCCCTCCTGTAATTTTATCTCAACATTTTCATCTGCAGTAGATATGCAGAAAATTAGTGTAGCAGATAATATTCCAGTCCCACACCCCATTTCCATTTTGCCCAGATAATTCTACATATTCACCCCTTTTGCTCCTGAAGAACCACATCACACAATTAAGATTTTAAAAACTTTCATCTGTTGCTCCAGAGTTCCTTTAAAGGCTGTTGCTGCTTGCAACAGAGTTTGAATGAAATGTGTTCTTAAAGAATTCTGTCAATTTTGGCCTAAATTCTTATGGTCAGCAGTAGGTTTTACCATCCTGGTGAATGCTTGATGCTCAAGTAGCCACTTCTTACTTATCACTGGAAAAACATTAACATCCCTGCAAACCACTTCTGTGTTGTTGTATCATTTTATTTTTTTTCTGTGCATTTTTAACAAATGACACTGATATTGCACAATGTTCTTTCTCTGCTCTATGTGTCTTTGCAAATTGGTTTCTGAAGGGAGCTGCTATACAAAATAATACTGAAATGCATGTTCATCTTAAGATTTTAAGTTCAATTCAGCATGTATCTCAAAGAAATCTTGTGTAAGTGAAAACCTTATTTTCATTTGGATAATTATCAAGGTATCACCTCCTCTGTCTGGTCATCTTTATTCCTACAGAATTCCATCATCTCAAATGACTTTATTTATGATCAATCACATAAGATTTTATTACATTGTGTTGCAGGACTCATGCATGTCTTGAGATTGAGACTTGAATAAGACATGTTATAAACAATTATGAGGAAGATAATTTTACAAAATGGATATGCCTCTACAAGTATGTGTGGGCCTTAGTTAGAATTAAGAAAGTAAGTGTGAGATCAAGACTCTTTTTTCTACCAAATTACCCTTGCAGTATTTCATAAAGTTGTTGTTGGTAGGATATAGAGAAATGCATTCAGATGGTTTAAATAAATCTCCAATAGTCTTGTAATCATAAAAAATCCAAATCCAAAAAAAAGACAGACAAGGAGGATTAAAAAAAATATTCTATGGAGGAGAAGATGACTAAATGGAGGGGAGAATGTAAAATGGAATTCTTTACGCCCAGAGGCACAGAAGCACAGGGGCAATAACCATGAGAGAGGCTGCAGAGCAAAATAACAGCAAGAGCAAGTTCAGCCAGGGCGGAAGCACTCCTTGCTGCTTGCATGCTTCAGCTCAAGTTTGAGGTTTTCAAGGATTCTCAATGGGTTCAAACATAAAAAAAACATGGGTGACAGTAATTAAAGGTCTTCAGTCCATTTCATTGCTTGCTCATTAGCTTCTTCTTTGGTGCATCCCCTATTCTTTCCTTCTGGTGATAATTAAAGGAATGATGTAAATAAATCAGATGCCAAAAACCAACTCCCTACTTAGGGACTCAAAAGAAACAATCAAAATAGAAAAGCTAAGAATTTGATTTCACATGAGGCATATCCTTATCCTGAATTATGAAATGGGTCTGGATTCACTTTCAGTGAAATCAATATAATCAATAAATAACATTTTATAGTGACACAAAGCCTTTCACACAGAAATAAGAATTATGAGAGTCAAACTGTAGAACTGCATGTAAAGTAGCCTTTATATCTGCTTACTGTTCACAGAGATGCACATCAGCAAGGAAAAGAATATTTCTCCTTCAGAAAACTGTATAAAAAAATTAAAATTAAATATT
>VXBU01006207.1:0-43045 GCA_013400315.1 Bombycilla garrulus
AGGGTACATGACTTCTTAAGGGTATATGAATTCATTTTAAGGGTAATTTTAACAACTTGTGTTTAGGATAATTTACTGAAATCTTTCCTGAAAAATTTCTTAAGGCAAATTGCAAAACTTCTGAATTTGAATGAGCCATTCTAGATAAAGGGATGTTATAGGCAAAAATATTTCTGTAAAATCTCTTCCTGAGAGGGAAAACATTTGGGATCTGGCTTTCATAATTAACTGAGATAGAATTTCAGGGCAAGTTGTTATAGTTTTACTCAACTGACAAGATAGGAAAACCCACTCTAAGATTATTAGGTGATCCTTCTTCCCGAGATCCCACTGGAAGATTAAACTGTAGAGCTGTGGGCTCTCCTAAAACTGCAAATAAAAAAGATAAGTTAGGATCATATCTGTGGGCTCGATGTGATTGGATGTCTCTCAGTACTTTATTTAAGGTGTTTTGGGCTTCTTTGTTCCATTCTTGTGGTGCATTTAAGACTGGGTCTCCTTTCTCTGAATACTGTGAATCCTGCCTTTTGCCTTTCTGAATGATTTTGCAGCTTCTGTTAAGGCTTGTGTTTGAACTTCTACAGCTTCTCCCTGCTGCTGATGCACGAAGGTCTTCGTGAGATGTGAGGGGACTAGCACGGGGTGCATGGAAAAGCTTTGATTTTGTATCAGCATTTGTTTACATGTGCTGCAGCATGGACGCCGCCAAGTTTGGAGGGTCTGTTTCCGGGATGTTGCATCCGGGTCTCACAGACATCAGAGGCAGGGCGTGCCCTCCCGGGGCGCAGGCGGGGACAGGGGCAGGGATTTCAGTGAGTCACAGGGAGGTGGAACACGCCCACGTAGGGCAGTGCACTGTGAGTCACAGGGAGGTGACTCCCAGCCACGAAGGGTGTGGAGCTCTGTGAGTTAGAGGGAGATGAAGCACGCCCATGAAGGGCGGGGCTCTGTGAGTCAGGGAACATGGCGAAGGGCACGTGGCTCTTTGTTCTCATTGGATTTACTTTTGTTTTGGCTTTTATCAACAGCACCGCTGAAATGCACGGATTTTAAGCGTCTGAGGTTACTTTTAGAAGAAAAACCAAAAGAATTCCTACAGGGTAGGAGGGTTAGAAGGGACAGGATCTGAGCTAATGTGGCCATTCGTAGCTCCAGGTCCCAGGGTGTGGGGAGAGAAAAGCGGTGGGATGCGCAGGCCAGGCTGTATCCCGCTGGCTCCCCGGGGGTCAAGGATGGGTTCCAGTGGGGATTGGAACATGCAGTTTTTATGATGTTTTCGTTACTTAGAGCTTCAGCTGTTTCGTTTGTTTTTTTTTTTTTTCTCTGCCCGCCTCCCTCCTACTCTCTGGGGGTTTGCAACTTTTTTTTTCTCTTTTTCTCAATTACTTTTTTACTCTGCAGTTTTACAAACTGTAACTCTGTGCAGAATTTGGATGTAACTTTCACTTGCTACTCTTTTCCATATTGTATCTCAAAACTCTAAGAAAGCCACTTGCCGCGCTGTTTCAGAACTGTTTTAAAACACATTTTATGAGTTTTTGAGCTGTTTCTTGTCAATCTTAACGTCTTGTACTTCTAATTTAAAGTTCAAAATAAAATAAAGATCTCGCTCTGCTACAGTTGATAGCTTTATCCCTTATTACTCACCACAGCACGACTGTCACAGGCAGCTATCCACCTTGCTTTGAAATCCCCAGACTCTGGAAATGGTGCAATTTTCTGTCTGTCTCAGCTTGGCCAGTCACAATTTTTCTCTGAAGAGACAAAGAAGTCCTTTGGACATCGCTGTGCATTTTTTTGAGTCCGTGTCCAGTTCCATCTTCTTTTCACTGGTACTAGAGGATTTGCCCTATTAGACCCGCTCAAGGCCACAGGTCCCCCAAAATCTGGGGTTTTTTTAACGTTGAAAAATCCCAGATTGCAGCTGCTCCCGAAANCCCTATTAGACCCGCTCAAGGCCACAGGTCCCCCAAAATCTGGGGTTTTTTTAACGTTGAAAAATCCCAGATTGCAGCTGCTCCCGAAAAACGAAAACCAAGGAAAAATGTCCTATATGACAGAGGGCCAGTCATAAAAAACCCAAACCAGGTCCTTTCAATATGAAAGTTCATGTTTGGGCACCACATGATGAGATTTCTCCTTGAGCCAGGTGTTATAAGCTCTCAGAGCTCCCATCCCCGTTTAGGTTGCCTTACAAATACCCATTGGCTTAAAATGAGCAGGAAAGACACCTCGGGTGGTGTTGGAAACAAAAAAGGTTTATTAACTTACAAAATAACAAACTCTCTACGGAGAAAAAGAAGTGCCAGAGACTGGACGTCCATGTCTCTGCTATAACAACCCCGAAATGCCATGAGGTCTTTTGTATAGTTCTTTTTATCACTGATAGCTCAGGCAGGGCTCTGGCACTGGTCCAATCCAGGTAGCTCCAGGGGTGGGGTGATGTCCAGGGAGTCTAATGAGCTGTCCTAGTTTAGAACATTACCGAATTGGGAAAGAATGCTTGGGCTCCTTTACCTTTTATGGGGGACAAAGACGGTTTCACGTTTCTTCTTGGTCTGGGCACTCTGCCTGTGGGGGGTGCCATAATGCAACAATAGAGCACAAACACACAGCTGCTTAAGTATGAAACTACTTATCAAGAATCACAACAAACATTTTTGGCCTATTCAAGAGTAACATAATCTCCCTTTATCGTTTGTTTGCGCTATATCACAGGTTATATCACCTTCGAATTTTACAATTTATTACAATGGTCCATTTTTTTTGCATGTCACTCTTGTGGGGACTAATAACAAAATATAACCATGGCAACAAAACAATAAAAACACTTTTGAATATGTTTAAATAATTTTTAGTAACTTCTTGACAGTTACTATGGGCAAAATGTATGTGTTTTTCACAAAATACATGTTATATTATTGTCACTGTAAGCCACAGAGATAAATTATAGGTAATTTCCACTTCTTAAGTCCTGTTTCTATGGTAATATGTGCAACTGCTATTACTCCAGAGCTTGTTACCATGGTTATTTCAGGTAATTCTAGAGTTTTAATACCCTCAAACCTGAGACGATACTTTTTCCTCCTACTTTGTGGTTGAATAAAATCATAGTTCAACTTCAAGGGGAACACAACTCTTCTAGTTAAAACAAAACTAGCCTATAACACATATATATATACATATATATATATATATATATATACAGAGATAAATCAAAATTCATTACTTACCACACAACCCCTAGCTGACTTTCTTCTCCTAAAACGACAGTACCTCTTTCCCAAACATACTTTTATGGAAAAGGGAAGGTGTTTCCCCCAGGGTGTGAGTTCTCTAACTTCCCTCAGCTGTGCAGATTACTCTTCCTGGCCATCCAGATTCCCAGTGAAACTGCAGAAGCAGGATATAAGGGGCAAGTGATCAGCTTCTCCAAATCCCAGCTGTGAGAGCTGACTGACAAGGTGTCAGCTGCCTCCCATCACTGTAATAGCGAGGGTCATTGGGCAGTCTGGGTTCACTCACTGACAAGTCCTCCAGCACTTACAGCTAATTCAAGTGCACTGGAGAGTAAATGGGCCTAATGGAGTCTTTTGTGGTAGTCAGGGAGCCTTCACTATCTACCAACACAAATGGCACCATTATCTTCATCTGTGGGTTTGAAGATGGCCAGGATAATTCTGTTTAAACCTTTGTGTAAGAAAGATGTCGCAGAAGATTACAAATACCGGTGGCTGGATGGTAATAAATATTACTCTAAGGTAGAACTGATTCTTCATCCTGAGAAATCTTCACAGGATAGCTGTGTGATCACTACCCGCCTTTCCAACAGGTTTCCTTGCTCATGCCTACTGCGAATGCTGCTCTTAATTTCAGGAATTTTTTTTCCTACCATACATTGCTACAGCTAAGATATGAGGCCAGAGCACTGGACAGACTCCAGTCTGTGTCACTGAGACCATATGATACTGCTGAGTTAGTTCTGTGTTGCCAGGATTTTGGCCTCTTCACTAGCATGTTTTTGGAAAGCACAAAAAAGAAAACTTTTTTTTTTTTTTTGTTTAAGAAAAATAGAATTTTAAAACACATAATTTTAGAGAAAAGATAGTAACCATGACCCTACTGGCTCAGAATTAGGAAAGTAAATATCAAGATCTCAAGTTATTTCATGTTTTCAATTATCCTCCCATTTTAAAGTCCCCAAAACCCTCTCATAGTTCAGACTAGCAGTGTTATTTTGTATGCCTGTGATTTTTTTTTTCCTCATACTAATTAACAAGGTTCACTGTAGTGAGTTACAGTACAATGTTAAGATATTTGTTAAAGAAAAAGCTGTTGTCAGTCCTATTGCACGACACTCAAAAATCAACTACAGTTATATAGGTATGGATTTTATCCAAATAATTACCAACTGTCCTTTAATTTAGCTATTAATAATATCAGGAGAGTGTAGTCTCTTAGAACAACGCAAAGGAGTGTATGACCTCAGAAATCTATTTTCCCTACCAATGTGTGATTAGTAAAACCCAATATCGATGGGTTCTACTAATCTACATTAACTACACAGATCTGTTTTGACTGTGTCTACATACATCAAGAAATTCCTTGGTATAAGAAAGATAGACACATAAATCAAAGCAGGTGCTACTGATGTTGCCTCATCAAAAGTAGTCTGGGGGTTTTACCTCACACTGACGTTAGTCAGGTGCCCTGAACAGGATGTTTGATATAATACATATGCTTAATGTGTATCTGATTTGGATAATCTCTGATTTGGATAGCCCTCAACATGGGCTGTAGGCTGTTTGCCAGGTACCTGGAGCACTAGGGAACAGGAACAACCAGGACATGAGCACTGTTGCTTTAAACAAAAACAGAAATCTGGGCACAGCCTTTCTATCCCCTTGGATATAAAAGAAATTTTAGAAAGAAAATAAGCAGTGGAGGGTTTAAGCTATGGACAGTTCTTAGAGATGGGAAACAGTTATTGAGGAAATTACCTGGGGTTTTTCGGTTGCTTCAAGATGAGTATGTAATGGATGAAATTCCTTTGCTTCCACCTGGGACTTCATGAAAAGAACCTCTAACTCTGCAAGGAAGGACAGGTCCAACTGAGCAAGCTGTGCCCACATTACACTCAGAAACCTGAATTCAGGGAGGAGGTATATCTGAAACTCCTCTGGACCAGAAGTGTTATCCCCCTCTGTGAAACTATTCCATTTCCTAGTAAAATCCTAACAAACCCGACATTGTGTGGATTGACAAGCTACCTATAGAGTTCTCTACAGGGTGGAGGCATGCCCATGTCCCTCTTATGCAAGTACGGTCATTCCCAAGTTTTAGGTTTCTTTCAGATTCCTTTACAGTCAGATATTGTGCATATATGTTACACATTTTCTAAGCTCATACATTGATGTCACCTAAGGTGTTGACATCTGTAGAGAACAGTCCTGCAAATGGCATGGCAAGCTGCTCCATAAAATTCTGTATCCTGCCAGGCCAGCTGGCAGAAAGGCACTAGTCTAACCAATTAAATTACTCAGGCATTTTCTAGTTCCAATCCTTATTTACAGGCTTGCAACATACAACAATTAACAAAGCTTTCTGTAGCTCTTTTGATTGCACTTTCTTATTGAGACACTGCTGACTTTTAAGATCCTGGTTAGCTGAAGGGCTTGGTTTTTGCCCCCTAAGATGTTGGGCCTCTCTTCTTCTGAGTTTTATTCTTTATTCTGTCTACAGGATCTGCTTGGACTGTATTTATAGGCAGTAATTTTTTATAGCAATGGTGTAATTCTCATTTGGCTATTCTGTTCTATTTTCCTTTTTTAATGGCAACCATAAACTCTAGAATGACAAACTCCTGGCATTTCTCTTTCACTCAATCAAGGTGGCCCTAAGTAGGAAGCTTTGAAAAAATCCCAGGAAACCTTGCTTCCTCTACTGCACACCAGCTGTGCTTTTTCCGTTATACATTCCTCCGAGGATTTTGATATTTTTAATTATTTGTCTCCTTTGTACCTGATAATATTATTAATTTCCTAATCTATTCATCAAATTAGTCTCTGACCTAGTCAGACCATAATGATAAACTGGAAAAAAGTACAGATAAATGGTTTTATATGATCCAAATTTCAATTTTAAAAGAACGTAGCAATATTTCTGCTTTCCCTGTTTCCTCTTACTGCATTTCAACCATTGCCAAATTCAGCTTCCAGATAGAGGAGACAGGAAGAGACTAATGCATTCCCTGCTTCAAAAAAAGCTATCTACAGCATCCATTCATTTGCATTGCAGCAATTACTCATTTCTATTTGGAAACACTAACAAAAAATACCCTTATATCTTTCTCCAGATTGGAAGGATTTTTCCCACAGTTAAAGAACACAAGGAACCAGACCCATGACAAATATAGACTTAATATCTAAATCTGAGTTACCTTTTTGTTGCCAGAGAAATATGGGTTGGAGGTGTAAGGCAAAAGAAGGAAATTAAAAGGTACATGTTTAAAGCAGCCTCAGGAAATTCAAAAGTAAGTCTTCCATTACAGTTAACTGCCGACTAGCACACAAGACAGTTGAAATTTCTCGGGGTTTGCTTTGGAAAGCCTAGAAATTCTTCTCAGAAGATTATCTTTTATAGAAACTTCTTCTGTGATATGTAATTAATACACAGTGTTAAAAGTCATTGGGTGATTAATTTCATTTTACATACATCACATCCATTGCTCCACAAGACACCACAGACAACAGAAGAAAGTGACTCCTACTACAGTGGAGTAGGACTAGGACGCATAGAAAGTAGGAAGAAAAGTCCACCAGTTGAAAATTAATCATTTAATTCCAACCTCTTGCAATAGTAAGAAATAAGCTCATGGTGTGGACAGGCACCTCGAAAAACATGGTACAAGTCTGTGCTTCTTGAGAAAACTGTCTTCTTAAAAGGATTTCAGGATCTTTTGCAACAGAAAGAGACAGTGGTAAGAGCAGACATTCCTAACAGTGGAGACACAGGCTACCTAATTTCCCAATGACACAGAATACACTTTAACTGTCACTTCAAGGAATGTTTGGCTTAGGCAGCGAGGTTCTGCAAGCACTTATTACGCACAGTAAGAGCAACTTACATCACTGGTTTTTGGGAGCAGCTTGATTTGTTTATTACAAACTATCTAAGATAGCACATCTGGTGTCAAGAGAATGCTGGTTCAGGATACCTCTCTGAGTCCGTGTTCTTCTCACTACCACAGGACTAAGACAGGGAGGCACATCCCACTCCTAGGTTGCTTTCTTCCCTCTCACTGACCTTGTGGGGCATCATCCCAGCATGGCTCCCAGCAGTATCCCTTCAGAGCTGTTCCATGGAGTAGGATGTGAAGCATGTGGTGCTGCATCAGCAAAGCACAGAAGTGAGCAGGGCCAGGGGCTCACAGAAAAGTCTGAGAGATTCCAGTTGCCTGTGAGCCCTACAGCTGTGACCGGTTCTTCATGCAGCACCTTGGTGGGTTTGCCTCCCTGCCACCAGTCAACAACAAGGGCACGTATTCATCATGGGCCAGCATTTCGGGGGGAAGTGAGGCAACTTGTGGTTAAAAGAGTCTCTGCTCAACCTGAAGCTTAGAGCACCCAAGGATCTAACTGCTGTGTTAGAAGGTCTGCTCACCTGCAGGGTGTGATACTTCAGAAAAAATGGAGATAGGTAATCTCAGATCACCAATTCTAGTCACCTCTTACTGAATGCTCTGGACCTGGGCTTGACACATCTCTCTCTCTCCCTCCTGCTCCCTGGAATTTCCCAATCAACTGCATGTCTTTAAAATCTCCATTCTCAGACAGGAAGGATATTGACTCCAAATGAAAGAGGCAGGTCACAGTGGGTATCTTATGTGACCCTTTCACTTGTAATTCCCTCCCACATAAAGGACAAAGCCACGTTTTATTATAAATAAACCCCAGAGAATAATCACTATCTGCAAAAATGTTAACAATTAAACTATAATTCAGGGATTTGGAAACTAAGCACCCTGTGTGTGAACAGATTCATAGAATATTGTCTATGTAATTTTAGAGAAAACCAATAAAGCTTACCAACTAATGAGCAATGATGCTCTCTCACATCTGCCCTGAAAATGAATCTACATAATCTATTGCAGGTGGTTGTGCTTTTTATTCTCTATGTTACAGAAATTATTCAGCGCCATAAATTATGCAACTATAATCAGCAATTGGTAATAAGGGGGAGTTGATCCTTTTCTTAGTTTATAAGCTGTAACTAATGTAATGTCAAAAAATAGCCCTCAAATTTGTACCCACAATTAACATTTATTCATAAAACATCAAGTACTTTTTCACCAGCTCTTAGACCACATGGCATTTCGAGACATCAGCCAAATCGGAAATAATGACCAAAGTTCCTGAATCATTACCTTCCACCACAGTTTTGCCTTCCACGTAAATGATCAGAAAGTCATGGTTTTAGGAGAGATTTCCTGCTTGCAGTACGAGAGGGCTAACTGCATTAGAAGAGAGATAATTCTTTTCCTGCTCTGTTTCTATGATATTTGAAAGAATCTTGTTATTCAATAATCCATCTTTTTTCTTTCATTGCTCTGACAACGCTTGTACAGGATCTTCCAACAACATTCTCCTAAGTTACAATGTAAAAATATTCCAGAAGGTCTGTGTTCTATCTCCATCTTCATGAAATGTTAAAAGCAGGAGGGGCAGTGTTTTCCTTACCTCCTCCCCCGGACCATCTCCTGTGAATGGGCCATTAACACCTTGCCCCATGAGTCATAGAAAACTCCCTCCGGGAGCCATTTCCTGTTTAATGGGCCATTAAGGACCCACCACATGACTCATAGAATGACATCAGCCCACTGTGAAATGCTCCACACAGGGGGAGGAGCCAAGCATTCTCACCTGGATATAATCTGAGCATTTAGATAGAACAGGCATCTGCCTTCTACTAGATTCCCAGAGGAGCAGCCTTCTCTCCCACTGGATTCCCAGAGGAAGGACCAGACCTTTCAACATCACCACTGGACCATTGGAGGAAAACTCCGCCCTTCTACAGGATTTCTGCTTCAGCAGAACCATCTGTCACTCCAGGAGGACTACTGGAGCCACCATTCCAACTGGACTGCTACCAACACCCTGACTGACAGGGTGTCAGGTTGTATTCTAACTGTCAGGTTTTGGTTTTTTGTTTAATACTGCATCTTGTTCTGATTTTCCTCTTAGGTTGTAGTTTGATGGTTTGTTTGTTTTACTTTGTTTTGTTTATACATATTAAAGAACTGTTATTCTTATCCTCATATCTTTGCCTGAGAGCCCCTTTTAATAATTTGGAGGGAGGTGGTTTACATTTTCTATTCCAAGAGAAGCTCCTGCCTTCCTTGGCAGGCACCTGTCTTTCAAAACCTAGACAAACACCTAAAAAATTTTGTGTTCAGCAGGGAAATGTTTTGGTATCTGCATATGCGCCTAGCATAGCGTTGCATAATCACAAGCAAAAGGGTTTCATATTTTTCTGAGATTTGGTAAAATTACTACTTTCTGGCACAATGGCCTCTTCTAATATGAGACCAATATGATACCAATATGAGGTCTCACATAAACATGCAGAGACTCACAGTAAAACCATGAAGACCTGATAGAAAGCCATTTAACTGAGGGTAATTAAATCAGTGAGAAATGTGGCCCATAATCATTATCCATAGCTGCCAAGTAATTCCAGCACAAATGTAGCTCATCCTGAGGTCATTCCAAAGTTGACATGTGGCTGAAGTAACGGGTACTGGAGTTTCCTCCATAAGAAAAAGTAACTCACATAATAGAAATAACAACATGATTACATTGCATCCTTCAACATATAACACTATTATACAAAGCAAACTATTTTTTGCTTGACAAAAAGAAATTAAAACATATGCAGGAGCTTTAGGGAAATAAACTTGCACTTCTAATAGTCCAAGTTGGAATTGGATACAGAATCCATGACTGGGTAGGTGTCTGACATCTAAAGATTAAAAAAGCTAAGAAAGCAAGTAATACTTCAGAAATTCTATCCCTTTTCAGTTCATGATAGAGAAAAGTTCAAGTGAAAATAAAGACAGTAGACATCCTCAATCCCCATAGTGCTCTTGAAATTATTTTGAAAAGTCTCAGAAAAAAAATTAAATCCTTAAATAAAACATTATGAACATCTTTACCATTTATATTTTTTATTACATGTCTGATTTGGGTTTTTGGGGGGGGTATTATGTTATTTTTGTTAATTTTTCCTTGCTTGGAAAGGCCATTTGTTTGTTTAACCAAAAATAAAAGAATTCCAAATATTTGCTATCTTTAATATGAAGGCAGATGGTTTCTTCAGTTTGATTCTTGCTTTTTCTTTGGATGGTTGTGTGCCTTAACTTTACAAAGCATCCTGAGGTCAGTAGATGCCTGCATTCAGTAGAGGTCAACAAACAAAATTCAGAAAATAACCATGTGCTTTTCACCCCTTCAACAAACACTCTAACAGAGCATTTTGAATGAATAATAAAGGAAGAACAGCATCTTCCCAGCTCACAACATTCCCTGTAACATTTGACAGTGATCTCGACACAGGTGGAGAAGATCAAGGTACTGTTATTGGTTACTGTTATAATGTTTTCATAATGAGGAAAACTTAAAAAAAAAAAAATCCTGTGGAATAATGTTATTATCTGGCATCTGAAACAAATTCCCCTTCTTCCTTTGCACAGTAGTCTATTTCTTGTCTAAATGATGCTCAGACAGTGCTTATTACTGAATATAACCTGGAAATGATCAATAGAACCTAAAAAACACATTATAAAAATCTTCATGTTTCCCAGGATAGAGCCAAAATGTACTGAATCTCTAAAAGTACCCACCTGTTACAGGTAACCTTGCAATAGGGTCTCCTTTAGCATTATTCATCCTCAGTGAATTGAACTGGTGATTCTGTAAAAATAAAGATACCAGAAAACACATCAATCTGTGTCCTGTATGCTTACGGGAGTTAAAACATTCTAATGTTATCTTTCTTAACAGATTGTACATCATCTCAATTTTTAATTTTTCTAAGACATTCACATCTACAAACTGATGTCCCTGAGAAGCAGGGGAGCAATGTCACTTTCCCCCCTTCAACTGTGCTCTCCCCTATACCATAAGGGTTTCTTCCTCCCACAAATGGGAGGACTCACACAAATTATAGGTATCTCAGGAATCACATTATTTCTTGTAATTTGACTGGAAATGAAGGTTTCAAATCCTTATAAGAATACATATACACTCTTCACACTTCCTTGTCCCAAAATTCATAGGACAGCAGAGAATCTGAGTTATGCTTGTGGTCTGCTTAAAACAAGACACTATGAAGACATGGTATCTCCTTGATACGGTCCTGCTGCTCCTCCTTAACTGTGATTAGTTGTTTTCCTCTTACCTCAGTTTCTGGGAATAGGAAAAATCCTCAGTTAACTGAATAGGAAATGAGGCTATGAACAAGCGAACAGTGAAAAAACAACTTCTGCCTGGATCTGGGACCATAGACAGAGCATCAAAAGCAAAGCCCAGCAGTAGATGAACTAAAGGAGAATGGGTGATTTCACTACAGGCTGCTGTTTGATATAAGCACCACTACAACTTTCCAGCCTCTGAGATGGCAGCTAGAGGTTGGTAGCACATTACACACAATGTCGTATTTCTTTATGTTCAGCTTTAGTGAAGAGTAATCAATATGATGTTCTTGTGTACTTCTGGCATTACTGTCTTGGTTTTGAAAGACAGGTGCCTGCCAAGGAAGGCAGGAGCTTCTCTTGGAATAGAAAATGTAAACCCTCTCCCTCCAAATTATTAAAAGGGGCTCTCAGGCAAAAAAAATATGAGGATAGGAATAACAGTTCTTTAATATGTATAAACAAAATAAACTAAAACAAACAAACAACAAAAAACCCAACAAACTACAACCTAATAGGAAAATTAGAAAATGCAGTATTAAACAAAAAAAAACAAACCCTGACAGTTAGAATACAACCTGACACCCTGTCAGTCAGGGTGTTGGTAGCAGTTCATTTGCAATGGTGGCTCCAGTAATGCTCCTGGAGTGATAGATGGTTCTGCTGAGGCAGAGACCCTGTAGAAGGGCAGAGTTTTCTTCCAATGGTCCGGTGGTGATTTTGAAGGGTCTGGTCCTTCCTCTGGGAATCCAGTGGGAGAGAAGGCTGCTCCTCTGGGAATCTAGTAGAAGGCAGATGCCTGTTCTATCTAAATGCCCAGATTATATCCATGTGGGAATGCTTGGCTCCTCCCCCTGGGCAGAGCATCTCACAATGGGATGATGTCATTCTATGAGTTATGTGGTGGGTCCTCATAATGACCCATTAAACACAAATGGCTCCCGGAGGGAGTTATCTATGACTCATAAGGCAAGGTGTTAATGGCCCATTCACAGGAGATGGTCCGGGGGAGGAGGTAAGGAAAACACTGCCCCTCCTAATTTTAACAGTTTATGAAGATGGAGATAGAATACAGACCTTCTGGAATATGTTACATTGTAACCTAGGACAATTACTTTACCAATTCCCAAATTTGGCATCATCTGCTCTTCACTGAGATTTTTTCCCTGTAGGAAACTTAAACTTGCCTCTAAGATCTTGCAGATGGATGAAGCAACCATAACTTCATGACACACATTTTCTGAATTAACATCTCTGCTCTTCCTAGCCTCAAGAATCTTACCAAAACGGGATTTATGGCACTAGCCCTGGCACACTGTTCTCACTTCCTCCTATTACATGCTTTTCACTACTATATACTGCTACAGTTCTGCTATAAACATCTCTTTGACTATGCAGAAACTTTACTACAAAAGTTCTATTACAGACAGTGAGATAACTTTAGTATAACCTCAGCAGAGTTTCCTCCTTTGAAGGTTTTTTTAATTAATATTGTACATATGCTTCAACCCAACCTATAATCCTTCCTTTAAAAAGCTTTCCTCTTTGTTCCACAAGCGCACATTTCCAGTAATCTATAATAACAATGAGCATTTGCAGTTACATACATAATGCATTTTTATTTTAAATGCAACTGCAAAGCCAGCTGTAGAAAGCACACTCTATTTAATCTGCATTATTAATGACAACAGAAGAGTCCATTGACACCATTAAAGACGATATTAATGGCATCAGTAAATTTAAGAAGGTGAATTTTTTCCATGAAAACTACATTGTAGTAACGAATGAAAAAGAAATGAAGGATAACCCGATGTTCCACTGTGTTTTTCCTAGTCACTGTACTTGTGCTAGGATTGTACAAAACTTTCAAGCTGTCACTATATATATATATATGCAAGATCTGATCTAAGACCTGATATTTTTCTAAATTTTTCTATTTTTCTGTAGGTTATACATCTCTATAGCTGTGTCCTTATGCCAAGGTAGAAAAGGTTTTATAGAGACTGAGAAACTCACAGGTCAGCAAACTGGTTTTTACACCTTGCTTGCATGCTCTGCTAGTCCCAAAAATTTCAGTCTCTTATTTACATCTAACCAGACACATATGTGTTATGCCAAGCTGCTCAATTGAAAGCCCTTTCCTGAACTCTTCAAAGCAAAAATACTGTGCACAAACCTTCTGTTTCCTCTTTTTGAAGAGGAAACACAGCAAACAGAACAAACCCTTGTCAGCCCTGAGGTCAGATTATCTCAATGAGTAACTGTAGAGAGTATAAACTGTTTCTGTACCTTCTTTCCCAGAGTGGCCACCTTCTAAGGAAAAGTCCCAGCAAAGCAACTGCTTTGTCACAGTTGCATGTATCTCAACAGGAACACCAATTATTTTCAACACCATTCTTTAAAACACATGCCATGAAATGAAGCAAAGTGTATGTGTATTACTGCAAAAGATAACATTACTTTTAGCATTAAGGGAGCTGCACCAATAGGCTCTGTGTGGAGTATTTAGTGCATTGAGCTGCAGATTGTCAGCTGCACCATACAATTTACTTTATGTGAATGCATCGGTATGTAACTTTATGAATGCATATTGACAAATGACTGATTCTTTGTAGTCCTAGTGAATAGCAAAGGCTGTCATAACAAATTGCTGCTGTTCAGGGACAGGTATCTAGAAAAAGCTGATGCAGACAATGCTTGTGACTGTTGCCCAGCACTTTACACAATAGAAGCAAAACACAATTGTTTTCTTAACATTTGTAGTTCTGCCATCCATCACTAGGAATTCTTTTGCCCTTCATGCAGACATAATGAGCCTCACCATAGGAATTTCATCAGTATTTAAAAACAGCATCTGTTAGTGTGTGCATATTGTAAGGGTTGGTTTATGCACATCTCTACTACTGTTGCATAGCTGTGCTGCCCATGTACGATGTCATATTGCAACCTCATGACTCCACAGCAGCTATGATTTTTCTGGAGGAAAGTAATCTTTAAAGGATCGCATTAAAATTCCTTGATTTTTTCAGGAAAAATGTGACCTAATATTAATCTTTTCCAAACATATGTCATATTTCAATTGATAATAGTCTGTACCATTTATGATATTACACAAGGATGATATTTCAATCTCCTCTATCCAGAAGGATGATGATCTAGGTTTGACTTAAATCAGTTAAAAAAAGGTTATACTTTTGTTTCCTCAATAAAATTATACTTATTTTAAAAAGTTATATTTATCCCCCTTATTGCCAGTTATAACTGACAAATAATACTGAAGAAAAAAAAAGAAATAGAAACCCATCTCATTGAGTTCCTAGAACATCAGGTTTAATTGGATTAAACAACAATACCAATGTCAAGAGGTGTACTGTGTGATTTCTTACCAGTACTCCTGACATCCCCATTTCATAGTCTTTACAATGACTTTAGATTAGACATTATATCTTGTATATTTCCATCAGCCAGAAAATTCAGTCTCCCGCTTTCAATTTGGCTAAAGAAATGTTCTCCTACTTCCTACACCTACCTGCATTAAAAAGATGGAAGACTTCCCCATCCCACCTAGTGTGGTAACAGGAAGGTTAAAATGGAGATGATGATGGATCAGATGTTAACAGAAAATACAGGTGTGTGTTCAGTATTTCCATGCTTTCAGATACAAAAGGATGTCACAAAGCCTTAGGAAATCAAACCATGGAGTCTGTTCACAAGCAGTGCACATGGAAATTTTGGTTCACTGAGAACTGTAAGCCTGCAGTAAGGACAGGTCTTATTTAAGAAGAAAATCCATAAATGTGCACACTTACTTACATAAACTTAACTGCACTCCTCATTTGAAGAAAATAAGCCATTTGTTGGGACACTTTCCTAACTAAAAATAGGTAAATTAAATCATCCTGCTGCCCTTTTCTCTTCTTATATTAGGCACGGAGACAGATACTTCATGCCATTGTAAAACATCACCAGCATAGCCTAGTTTAAGAACAGTCCCTAAAAGCATACCTTATCTTGGTATCTGCTCCTATCCATGACTCAGGGGTGTAAGTCTCCCAGGTCCCTCTGTTGTTCTTCTCAAGCCCTCTGGTAGCACTCACATCAGGTACCCTCTTCCACTGCTTCCTTAAATATTTGAGGACAATATCTCTGATAAATGGATCCTTTGCACATCCCAAGATGATAACTGGCATTTTATGTCCAAGAGTAAAACAGAAATAAATGTATGTGTCCTCTCTTACTAAAAAAAGTTCTTAAAATGACAGATTATTTTCTTGCAGAACTTGAAAGTAACACACCAAAGATTTATTGAACTAACACTCATAAGTCTAAATGAGTTTTGAGAGACTTTTTCCTAATTTTCCCTAAAATAAAATCTAGATATTCACTACCAACAATATGCCTTGTACCTTGTCAACAAATACCTAGTACAATTGATGCATTCACAGGAATAGAAGTCTCACACACTTGCAATAAATATTTGCTTACTAAATGCCAAACATGGGGAGGGTCACAATGAAATCTGATTTGACTTCCCTTTTAGAGCTCTCTTGTCATTTAATCATGAAGGAAAAAGAATAAGATACAATTTTTAAAGGTCAATTACTCATAAGTAAATGGCTGGTGACAGTCCACAGAAAGAGCCTAGAAACACTCCACAGGCTGAAATATGCTTCATTAAGTTTTTAATTGCTTACATGCAAAAAACTGTGTTCAGAATACATTCTGATTATTTATAAGCAGTAGGAATTAAATTGGACAATTATATAGTCAATACTAATTAACCCACATTTTAATTGGTGTTTTTTTAATAGTCTGTATTCTTCAGACATGTGCTAATATGTACATATGGCAAAGTTGCGACATCATGAAACAAGCATGAATATAGTTGAGACAGCTAAGTGTTTAAAACCCAGATAAGAGAAAAATGATGTTTTAAAGATGCTATTTCACTTTTTCTTCAGTTCAGTTTATGATCCTTTTCATTCCATTGCCAAAATGCATACAATACTCCTTGTAGCATCATCAGAGCTATTTCATTATTTTCTTCACATATTTGGATTATTTTTAAGGGCAATCTCAAACTCAAAATTGTTGTGAATTAGGATTTTTTTAATTTGAGAATATGTAGAGTTTCTATTTAACATATGTTTATTTTTAAAAATTAATATACTTTCCTTGAGCACTACTTTTAACAAAGCTTTTGTCTGCCAATGTGCATGCTTTTAACACTAAATATTTCCTACAGTAAGTCAGATAGCACCACACCCTTCAATATTTTCATATCAAAGTAACAAAAATAAGGCCTTTTTAATTTAATTTATTTTTTTTCTGGACAAATAAGGGTTTTGACTCTTTTTGGCCCATCTGTATCAGGTTAATGAGTTTAATGCAGCAACCAAGTATTGGTTCCCTGAGTTTTCACCAGTTCTGCTTCATGCGATTAGCTCATTCAACAGGTCTTCATTTTTTCCCTCCTGTAACACCACAAACACACACCCTCTGAACACTTTCCATACATACCGTCTATAATATTTCTCCCAGCTTCTACCTAACCAGGTGGAAACTTTCTATATTAAAATGCAGTTTAATTTCCCCTTCCAGACAGTCCTCACTTTTGAGTGCACTATTGCTGCAATATAATAGAATCACAGAATTTTAGAATGGCCTGGATTGGAAGAAACCTTAAAGATCATTTAATTCCAACCTCCCTGTCATGGACAGAGACATTTTTCACTAGAGCAGGTTGCTCAGAGCTCCATCCAGCCTGGTCTTGAACACTTCCACAGATGGAACATCCACATGGTCTCTATCACATCAAAATTAGTTTATCTTTAGAGACTGATATATGGTTATGTTTTTTCACAATGAAACTGTCATCAGACCTTTAAAAACCTTGTTTCTGTAAGCATGAGGGCTTAGGTCAATGCTAAGATATCAGCCCTTTATATTCTTCAAGATAAAAATAAGTGTTTCCCTGATCTGTCTGGTGACATGAGTTTTGAAATACCAAGATGAAAGCTGTTCCCCAAGTGTCACTGTCTTATCAAGAAGAAGGTAAGTCATCAGCCCCTTAAAAAGAAAGTGTAGGGAGTATTTCCCCTGGAAATTCCTAGTAATGATGCTCTGGTCAGTCTGTAGGCACGTCAACACCGTGGGTCCTGACTTCAATGAATTCCATCATTGGCTTTATAAAGAGTCCCAAGTTGTCCTAGAACTCAAAAAAAAATATACCTAAATGTCTTAAAAAAAGTTAGGGTGACATATAGTTTTATATTAATGTTGGCTAAACAGCAAAGTCTCTGAAATGATTTTGAGAAGGTAGGTTTCTTTTGGGAAGACATCACGCACTAGTGACATGGGACCTTGAAACCTGCCTCTCCCCTGTCCAGTTTGAGGGATGGCTGGCTGGTTCTCTCCAGCCAGGGTGCTCAGCAAATTCAGAGATCATTCCTACCCAGCACAGGTGTTGCTAATATTAGTATCCTCCTAAAGTAAATTAATTTTTAATAAAGCTTTGTTTTCTAAACTAGAAGAATTTTACCAAAACTTTTTAATTACAAAAAACCCATTTTGGTTGATTTATCCTTTCCATGACTGATGCCATTGTAAAGCCCCATTTTCTGGAGGTCCAACATACTGAAAGAAAGAGCTTCAAAATTTATGATAAGCATGAGATATGCAAAAGTTGAAGCAGAGGAGTCCTTTGCTAAGCAAGGCTCCTTTGTTTCAGGACTCCCAAAGACTTTATTGCCACCAATACAACAGGGAACAATTAATATCTCTGCTGTAGACCACTTCCTTTGTAAAACAAACTGCAATGCCTTACCTACGCTGGGGATTTGAGAAGGTGGGAGTAGCAGCTTAGTTGTTTTTGCAATTTGTAAAAATACATCTGGTCCTAAACTTAGAGTCCTTTTTCCCTCCTCCTATAAATTAAGGTACATCTAGATTAAAAAAAAATAAAAATTAAAAGTGCTGTCAGCAAAACACTCAGGCTCCAAGATGCTTAAGAAAGCTGAAAAGATGGCAGAGGTCTTCACTCTGGTGCTCAGAAGACCAGGACAGTGGATCTAAGAAAGGACTTATATGGATGCTGTCATATCTACTCCACAGCTCGGGCAGAGATGTTTAAAGTTTCCAGGGTGACAGACAAAACTAATATTTGATGCCAGGTTTGTGCAGTACTTTAAGATCCACATTTGGAAAGGGGAGATGTGCATCCACAATACTTGCACTAAAAGCACCCAAGGCACCTCAGCTGTCCTTTCTTCATAATTCCAGGTCCCTTTAGAGTTAGGTAGTGTTCAGTTACTATGGAAAGAAGTTTTATTTTATTTTTTCTAAATACTTCTGTCAATAAGGGCACACAGGATATTGCATATCTCAGCTGCCAAAATGACGTATGCCCTCTTTACTTTGACATGAATATGTGTATTTATGCAGAAATGGACAGGCTGGCAATTTCTTATATGACTGACTGTGCTCCTTTTGGCATAGTATGTTTTTATGAAGAGTCAGATGAACCTACTTACTTTAACAATAATAAATTAGTCTGTGTGATTCAGAGAAAAAGTAAGAGGGGGAGAAAGGAGAGCAAAAATTAAAGTTTAGTGCTGTTCTGCTGAAATTCAAGCCAAACACACCAATGTATGTAAAAAGGAGTCTCTGGAGAAGTAGAAGTCCTATAGAAAAGAAAATTTTAAGACCTGACTAGCCTTTGGTTGTGTAAGGAAATGAAGGCTGAGCAGATGCACTGACATTTCATTTCTGGATAGCAGAGGACTGTAGTGACTCACCCCTCACTGCTATGCCAGCATACCTCTTCTACACACGTTTTGATTAAGGTTAAAAACTGTTGCTCCCAAATTCCAAGCAACAAAATTATGACTCCAATAATTCAGGCTTGTGCATCAAGGAAAAGCTTTATTCTTCTACTTGTACTACAGCAAGAAAGAGCTGTCATGTTATATAGAGAGGATCGCAAAGATGAACGTAATTGGACCATAAGAATAAACAAATAACTGACTGGTGAAAGGGAGAAAAGAATTCTCTGAAAGAGAAACATCACATACAACTGCAGGTGCAAATCTTTATTGACATTGTTTCACATTCCTTTGGAAGAGTTCCCACACAACATAGTCTGAGACAAGTTGCCTTTCTCACTTTCACAGACCTCTGCAAACCCTCCCCAGGCCAAGCCTGGGAAGCTGCAGGCCTCTCAGGCTGTCTCAGCCTGTGTGCAACCACAAAAAACAAAGAGAAGGCAATGCATTTCAACTTGCATCAGTGTGTCACTCACAAGTAGCATGAGTAAGTGACCTGCCACAGCCGCCCAAGGCATCCTCGTTTGGATAGCTGAAGAGCAAGTATTTCTCATGTGAAATTCAGAAAGGGCATGCTGTATAGAAATGAAATTTAGTTTTACTCTTGCGCTGCAAAAGTCCATAGAGCCTATATTCCCAGTTATTCATGTCATATAAAAGAATGTCTGAATTACCATGAACAATGAAATATAAATAGAAAATATAAAAAATTAATATGGTATATGATGAATTAAATGTGGAGATAAAAGCAGACACAGCATAATCAGTACCTGCCTCAGGTAATGATAGAATTTGACCAAGAAAGTATAGGTCTTTATGTATGCAGGATATTAGCCAGAGCTCAGAGGGAAATATCAGTCAGAAACTAAGACTTCCTTAGCAAAGTATGTAAGGCACAGAAAAGCTGTGCAGCACTAGCCAGAACATTTTGTGCTAAGCTTCAAGTCCTGCAGTTAGCATCTTTTCGGGAAACACCTCATGTTAATTCTCGCTCAGGAAAGATACCAGTATCCCCCACACACTGGTAACACTGGTCCTTCAAAAGACCTTTTGGGCTTTTCTCAAACTCACACCCACAACACTCTGAAGGGACCAGGCAGGCACAAAACATCTCCCAGATATCACCCAACTCTTAAGGAAAGCTCAAGTAAACACCATTTGTGCAACAAAAGCTGTTACCCATGCCCTGGACTCTGTCAGAGGATAATTCCCTGAGCTTCTTGTCTCTTATCCTTAGCACTGGCCTCCTGCCTTGGAAAAGCAGGGCTAATTCCATCCTCAATGGAAGTCACTGCAAGCCACATCTGTTAACTGCAAGAACGGCTGACCCTAGAGGAAAAGACACCTTCCGGCACAGTCACACAAATAAATGTAACATCTGTGAGAGTCAGATCACTGACCAAGCAGGAAAACACAGGTAGAGATAGCATCAATTCCTTTCTGTGGAGTAATTCCACATCCATCAGCTAGGGAACATTTGAGTGCTTGACCTTATAGTTGGTGAGGCTGAAGAGTTTTCAAATAGGCTGTTCCAGAGGTGGGATATTGCATCTGTTTCACTCTTTAGCAGCACAAAAATCACCTAACAGTAGAATTCAGAGCACTGCCAGTGTTCCAACCTCTTTGTGACAGTTAAAAAACAGTGTTCCTTTCACTGCTTTTCATAAACTTCCAAGTCCTGATCTAGAAGGATATCATCAGCCACAGGAGTTTCCATGCTTATTAAATCTGTCACTTGTAATGCTGGGTCTGACAACACAGGCATCTGTCCTTGAAACACAAATAGATGTCAAGATTTCTCTTTTTTACCCACATAGGCCTTTGAACAGCTTTTAATCTATTGACAATCTACAGTAAAAAAAAAAAAAAAAAAACAAAACCAAAAACAAAACACTGGTAGTTTGGAAGAACTAGATTTGAACTAGCTATAGTATAGGTGAAAGCCAAAAATGTCACTTTTGTGTTATTAATCTTATGAGCCATCTGACTCAGTCTCATAAGAGTGGAGCCTCTTAACAGAAGGGCTCTTCCCTGCAAGGTAAAACCTGTTTAGTAAAATCACTGTACTTCAGAAAGATTCTACTTAATTACAAAGTGTTCCTAGTAAAAAACATTATCCAATAGCTCAAATTCTATTCTCAGCTTTGTAGAGATAAACAAGCCCCCAGTGACTTCTGTGGCCATCTATAGCTGAATTTGGCCAATCATATCAATCTTCACTCTTCTGCACGTATAGTGTACCTTGAGGAGACAAACAGAAGTCAGCAGAAAAATGGGTAGCATTTGCTTTCCCATTCCAAAATCAGCTTGCTGGCTGCAGTTTCTATAATGAGATGACATGAAACAAATGGAGTACAGCTGAAAATCCATTGTACTTAAGAGCGCACAAACAGACACTGAAGTGTCAGTTCTCTAAAGAGTGGGACTATTTTAGTTCTTCCCTACACATCAACAATATTGCATTTTGGGTTTTGTTGGGTTACACACTTCAAGCCACAATCCCAGATGTATGATAAAAACGGAGTTGAAATTTTCCTAACCACACAGGTCCTCCTGCAAAAATCTACAATTAATGCCTTTAAACATATCCCCGAATCACCATATTGTCCATCTGTTTCATTTCTACCTTGTCAGAGATTTGATACACTTACAGATGAAAAAAGAAAGCCTCACCTTCTTCCCAAACACTCTAACACAGTTCAAAGCAAGAAAAGACACGTTTGGAGGCAAGAATCTTAAAACTGTATTCCATAAGCAACTGAGTCTGGAAAAATAAAAAGCAACCCAAATGTGTCCCTTCTATGGGCATTGCTGCTCAGAGTGCAATTTCCATTTCACTGACTGGCAGCACTATTCTTTACATACAGCCAAGGAACCATAGTGAGGAAACATTCCTGTGTATGGGGCAGAGGGAGGGAGGCAGAAAATTGAAGACAATTGAAGGATGAAGAGAAAAATTCAAAAACAAGTTTCTTGCTACTGGAAGGGCCAAGAACAGAGGAAAGTACTGTTTTTCTCTCACATGTGTGGAAATTGATCCAGTGGCTGTTGGTGGCCCTAAGTTTCCAAGTGTGTTACAGAAAACTCTGATTTCTGGTATAAAGCAGAATGACTGATGAACAGCTGCTACATGATCACTTGTAATTGCAGTGAATTACAATCAGTGAGTTCAGTCCTCAGTACTATGATCCACAAATGCTCAGCTCACCTTGAACTCTTGTCTGATGAATAACTAATTCCTACTTCACATCTCCTAAAGGGAGCATTTCTTCTCTTGCATTTATCAGAGCTAGCATTGAAAGTTCAATACTAAAACACATAAAAGAAAAGTCACTGTCCAAAGGTTGCGTCACAGCTTGGAGGGGCGCCACACAGCTTTAAAAACATGAAAAACAATCTTGCACAGACTGCAGACACTACCTAATACATATACACACACAAACACACCAACCTGCATTTATATATGCACAATGTTTCTCAGTCATTTGGCATTTCAGTCATCTGAAGGCATTTACCTTGTCCTGTCAGGAAGCATGTCACAGGCCTGCTGGCTCAGGAGCAGTCAGTCACAGGGATGCTGAGTGTCTGCTCCTTCTGATACCTGGATACATGTTCTCAGACATGACTCAACCATTTAGGTAATCAAGATGACACACAGCACAATTATGTGCAACCCAGTCAATCAGCATCTATCTTAACAGTCTGCATGCTATAAATAAGTTTTTTTAATCCTAAAACATTTCCATAAATAAGCAGAAAAGTGTTTTATAGGAAGTAATTCTTACTAGAAACACAGATGCCCTGTCTACAGCCAATATGAACTCTTTCATCCTTTTTCTTCCCTTCACCTCAGACCCATCTCAACCAACAGCCAGCTTAGGTGCACCTCAGCCTGGCTTATGTGCTTTTCCTCCTCTATAATACATCCTCTTTCTAGGAAGGATAGGGCAGAAAAGGCCATATTGTCTGGCCATATCTTCCGACTTTCTGTTTGACACCTGCTGTGTCTTTCTGGTGTCATGAATGAAAATGATGGCCAGAGCAAGGAAGCGAAGTCTCAATACATGGATCATGACTGGAAAGTCAGTCTGCCCACTCCACCATCACCACATGCTGGGGTCTGACCAAGGTCCAGCAGATCCCTAACTTAGGCCTCTGTAGCATCTAGCGTCTCAACTCCCAAGGTGTTTGGATGAACCTGCCACTTCTATGTAAGAGTATCTGCAAAACACACCTTTTGTGGCCTCATCTCTTTACTCACAGCACCATGCAGTCTAGGGCAAACTATTAAAGACATGCAGATTCCCTTTTGAGCCAGTAGTGGAGCAGGATATTCTTCACATAGAAACAGATCTTATTCTCATTCTTTGTATTGGATGCAAGACGCTAGTTCATCTTCAGTGTTTCAATAATTTTTGGATGGGGCTAATTATTAGAGATGGAAGAGATATATGAAAAAGAAAAGAAGAAAACATTATTACTGTTTGTACCTGTTCCAAGACCTCTCTTCTACTCTACCTTTGTTACATCATGTACTCTATTCCTCCTTTCCTTTGCCAAGAGTAAACCAAAACCATCTTTGGTTGGTGTGCTGGGATCCAGAAATCCAGAAGGATAAAAAGAGATATATCAAGTACCATAAAGTCATTAAAGAGACTAAAGCTGTGTATGTGAGATTCCCAGGTCTATGTGGGGTGTCAGTACAGGTGAGTATGAACAAGAGCTGGTGAGTCTTCAGTCACAAGCACAAGTATCCCCTGTGATGAACAGGAGATGGCCTTAGTCCAAGTGTTCAGGAAGGGCCTAAAAGATTTCTCTGAAACAGATGCTTGAAGCATTGTCACCACAGTAGTCCCCAGTGGTGACCCAAAAGAGAAATATAAACCCATCAGAAGTCAACAGGGTATGGCTAGCTTGAGGCAAACCTAACACTATGAACCAGCTTTGCAGGAATGTTTTAATATTATTTTTCTTACTCACAGTGTTTCCAAGAGTCTTTTCTCAGCCCATGCTTATGGCACCTTAGGCTGCTGACAGATGATGTGTTCTCTTCCCAAGGAGTTGCCTTAGAAAATTGAGCAAGCAATCTCCAGGGGAAAACTAGTTTATTATGGATTTAAACTGAGCTGTCCAACCCAGGCTAAGGGTCCTTTTTTAACTCAGAAAAGAAGAACCTACTGACTCAAAACTGAGGCAATAGTTCATGTAGTAACAGGTATAAAAAGAGAGGAGGCTTCAAGACAAAGAGCTCTGAGAGTTTTGCACAAAGGAGTTGTAACAACTCCAACATTGAATCTCCCAGCTGGAAGTGATACGGCTGTGAGACATTACTTTAATGTGCATCCTTTGCCTTTGTGACATTGCCAACTTCATGTTTATAAATTAATAAGGAAGCTGGCACAGAAACCAGTTCACCTATGAGCTAGATACAGGTAAAATCCAGAAACTAAAATTTAGGTTACAGTAAAATTAGGTACTATAAATTATGCAGAAGACTTTAAGTTTCAAGGGTCTCCTATGGATATTTTTGTTCACTTAGAAAAATAAATGAAGTCAATACAAACCAGGAATTTTTTTCACTATCTAAATCTGCAATATGTATGATGAAAAATGAATAAAATATTAACTAGGCACAGATAACAATTCAATTTATGGTTTTAAATCAGTACAAATAGTAATTTGGAAAGCAGAAAAAGACATAAGGTAGTGTTCATAAATCTTATCTCAGCAGCTGAGAAGTCTTAAGTTATGTGAGGTTTTGCTCTAGGAGAAAGTTTCAGGTAACTTAAATGCTGAAGGAAGAAGTGCTTAGGTGTTAGGCAGGGTCACTGGTTGGAGACAAAAATGACGGAACTCCAGAGGATCAACACCAAACAGCCAGGTTTACTGTTCAGAACCTCCTAATGCATGGGGTTCAAATTTCCCAGGCTTGGATAGCCTATTGGTTGGGATCTCTGCACTGCCCAGACCCCTTGCCAGTGGTATGTCTGCAATTAGTATCAAATGGAATTGGCTAGGGATCCCCTGTTTAGGTTTGAATATAATCTATTCTTACCATACCTGGGAACTGTTTTTTCTTCTGGGCTCGTTGAGTTTGGGGGTCTGATATGGCCAAATGCATCTGGCAGCTACAGGCCAGCTGCAACCATGACATTCAGGTAGCACTGCTGTTTCACAAAATTTAGTATTTTGACATTAATCAGCTAAGGTAGGATTCATCTCACCTACCTTTAGAGTTCCAGTGTTCACACCTAAGGTATTCATGGAGAAAAATATGTGCTTTTAAGACTCAGGTCACCTGATAAAATATAGACTTTTGCTTTAGGATGAAAGAAATAATGTACTAAAAATACTCCACTGACCACAAAAGGAGTCTAGGATGTCTGATTTGGATGCAAATACTTCCAGTATAGAAGTCTGCATTAATCATATCTCTGCTGAGCTCCAAAGCTCATTGTTCTCTCTAAATTTTTCCAGTTTCATATGAGAAACCACAGTCTTTAGTGGGATGTGTTATTAACTGAGAATTTGGACAGCTTAGGCTTCACCTAATTAGCCTAGCTGCAGCCTGCAAAAGCCTGCAAAGACCAGGAATTGTGACACAGCTGAAAACAGCCTAATCTATGTTTTTGTAAGCTGTACCAATTACAGAGTGTGTTATAGATAGGTTAGCATAATGTATCCAATTAACTTCTATCTTTTTCACAAAAAAATGTAAACTATATTACCATACGTAAGGGCAGGTGAAGGACAGAATAAGGAGTTCTCCATTTTACACTGCATCAGTGAAGGCATCTTTCTTTTCTAATCCAACTCCTCGTTAAGTTCCTTGCTTCAACAGTACCTCTCCCATTTAGTCCCTCTGCCTTCTCTTATCTGTGGTGTGAAAATACTTGTGGTCCTCTGAATTGCACATGTTCTCTTGATCTTTTCAAAATAGGTATAATCTCATAAAAGACACTGGATATATTTAGGGCAAATTATATAAAGCAAGAGTACATCTGATAGCTCTGTTATCAGAGAAAGATTCCCAGGAAGCAACCATTCACAGATATTGTAAAATTGTCAGATGTTCCGGATCAAACTATTAGGGCATCTTCATTAAGAAAGAAAACATGTGAATGTTTATACTTGACTGCACTTGCCTTGCATTAGCAGCTCTGAAATTAAAACAGCCCTCATCAGCGATAATATCTTGAGATAAGGTAACCAGTTCATTCAAGTTAAAGAGGACTAGAAGTCAGAACACTGTTGCCATATGTCCAATTACACGTATTAGGGAAATTACTCAAGTCTTGGAAGAGAGATGATTAAGAGATAGGCTCAAGTAATCTTCTCTGAAATATTTCTAGACTGAGGGGCAAAAAAAAAGGTAGAAAATTGTTGAGAAGATTGCTAGGTACAAATGAAACACAATCTGGATTTCATGGAGATACTGAATGCATTCCCTGAAAGAAAATGTGATAGTGAATAAACTACCTGCATTACTTTGGTAAGGTAAAAACCTTGCTTGCTAGAAACTATTTGAAAGCTTCAAAAAGGTCTGAAAACTAGACATGCAAAGAAAGATACTTAGAAAATAATTAATACAATTAAATCCAGCATAATATATTTTGAAGTAATGTGGCAAAGATAATGAAAATAAAGTTTCTCTTATTTTATAACATCATATTATATTTTATACCATTATATTTACACTACATTTTATATAATATCAGTAGAAATCCAGAAGGTAAACAAAAATAATTGAAAATTGTTGTTGATGAAATGTAACTGGCATTGCTGAAACCTGGTGGGACTCATTTCTTATCTAGGATTATTAAATGATAGCTTATGACCTGTATGGGAAAGGCTGTGTAAGGAAAAGAGATTGGAAGTGTGCTCATTTTAAAAGACAATTACTTGCTTTAGAAATATTGATAACTTAGTACAGCAGGACCTTGAACATGTATGGATCAATGAGCAGGTTCTTATGAGGGGTTGCTGCAGATCATCTGACCAAACTACAGAATGAGATGAACTCATCCTTATCAGTGGTGTGGGACAAGTGGTGTGTTTTTGGAGGCTTCAGCTTGGTGAATGCATGCTGCAAGTTTCAATCAGCTTACAGGAAATAATCATTAGAGTTTCTGATTTAACATTTTCTCTATTCTAAAACCAAACCATGCTCTATCCAGCGGGAGACAACTGTTGTATAACAAAGCAGATGACTGAATCAGTAGAATGATAGCTGGCTGTTATCTAAAGATCAATAGCAGCAATCCAATTGTGTTCAACGTGGGCAAGGAGAGGCCAGTTTCAAAGGGCTTTGTATATAGATAAGCAGTACTTCAAAAGGGGTAATTTCCAAAAGCCATGAAAAAGTACAAACAAAACTGGAAGGGAGCTCCAACAACTCAAAAATCTAAACACCTGAAAAATAATGAGTTAAAATCTTCACTTCCACAGTAAAGAAAATGACAAAAAACTTGGGACATTATATGAGAGGATACCTAGCAAAAACACAGCAAGTGACAACATACATGTAAGCAAACAACACTCAGGGTAATTTGAGCTAGCAATCCTGGAAAGTAGGGAAAGAAGAATAAAGAGGCAGTATTGAAGCCAGGCCTATCAACACTAGTGAAATCAGAAGGTTTTGTGCTGGGTTATGGGACTAAGGTTCACCTCTGTGAGCTCAGAGGAGCAATGGTGGGGGGCACTCAAAGCTGAAGACCTTGAAGCTCCCTGTCCTATCTCCCCAGCAGCCAGGATAAGATGCTCTGCCTGTCCTGTCACAGTTAGCAGTGCCCCCCTGATCTCCCCTTGCCACACACAAACACATGTACAGACAGAAGCATCCCCAAATGGTCCTCCAGAGAACCCCACCATTGGCCCACGTCTCTGGGGGTCCATTAGCATTTGGGGTGACCACAAGAGCCCTTCCTGTCAGTTTGTCTGAGGCTCTGTAGACTTCTCCTGGAACAGCCAGAGGGGAACAGGATGTGTTCCTGCAGGGAACATATACTCAGTATCTCCCAATTGGCCTTATGCTGCTCTCCCTGGAGCTGTGGCAGCATTGCCTCTGTCAAGGAAATGGATTTGGCACCTCCCTGCAGCCTGTGCTTGCTGGAAAAAAAAAAGCAGAAACATTCACAGATACATGGTAATATTTCCTAGGTGAAAACAGAAGCACTAACCATTAGAAATCTGTAATGTTCAAAATATTCCTCTTCTGTATTTGTAAAGAATACTGTGCAAGATACTGGTCACCAAAAGGAGCACTAAACGCTACATACTAAAAACCCCAAAACTAAGAACAAACAAAAAAACCCCAAACACTAAACCAACCACTAAATAAAAAAGAAAACAATATCTAAATAAATTTTTATTATTTTAATCCTGATGAAATATACAAAACAAACACCTATTCCCTGTGTTTGGGATTTTTTAATTTGCTGTTGCATGGGGTTCTAGGGCCTTTGATTTTTACTAAAGCAAAACAATTTCTGGATGCTTCCAACATCACAAAGTTGGAAGAACATTATTTATCAGGGTTCAAACAGAAAACCATTCAACAGTGATTCCATAGATTAGCTAGTCAGGCATCAAACTCAGGAAAATTACAGAAAAAAAATGAAAAAGGAGCCAACTGATAAAGTATTAAGATAGAGAAATAAAGACTTAACGACAACAAAAATCACTTAAAAGAAAATCACACTAAGGAAACTTTATTTCCTTTGAGAGGATTTTGTTTGATCACTAAATGTAACTTCAGAGACCAAGTGCACTTTTTTCAGCATTTGCTGTAGCATTATGGAAATTTTCTGACTAAAACTGACAGTGTAGAATATGGCACACTTTAGATGGGATAGGAGCTAGGCTGGGCCAAGAAGTATTTGTCAAATGGTGAACACTTGCTGATAGGAGTTTTTTCAAAGGAGTCCATGATGACTAGCAATAAGTCTGATCCTATTCCACTTTTTCATTAATTAATTGGAATAAATATTAAAAAATTGATTAAATTTTCACATCAGGTGAAGATTGGTGGGAAGCAGTCATTAGAAGACTTGGGCTTCCTCAAACAAAATGTGTTTAAATATATTCAAGCACAACATAATACAGCTGAAAGGAAGAATGTGTGTGCCCTCCATAGAAGGAAAGATGTCCCTCCAGAGCAGCTTTTTCAGCAACAGCTGATAAGAAATTCAGAAGATGCTCCTTGGGCAGTTCTGTAGGAAAATGGTCTATTATAATCTCTGGACATGAAAGCAGCAGAAGTAGGAGAGGTATTGGTGTGCTGCTGACAGTTTAAGGGGCCAAATTTTGTGAAGGACATTAGAAAACAGAAGAAGGTGAAGTAAAAGGTCATAAAAATTGACTTTGAGAGCTGAAAAAAATGTGTTGAAGTGAAAAAATTTAACAACTCAAGTGATTTAGCTTTTGAGAGGGCAGGCTGAGAGTGACATGATTGCAGTCTAAATACTTTAAAAGGGAAAAACCAGAAAGAGCTAAAGGGTTCTTTAACAAAGACAGATATAAAAAGAACCATAGTTAGAAATAAAGCCAAATATGAAATCATGCACCAATTTGTAATTGCAAAAGTGATTAGCTACTCGGAAAAATATAAAGTCCATCTTCTTCTCTTGATGTCTTTAGATCATGAGTAGATGCCTTTGTGAAACACATTGCTCTGACAGAAGTTATTTTTTAAATCAATGTGTTCAGCTAATAGCCAGCCTGGTAATTAGACCCATAGGAATTTTCTATTTTGCCTGCAGCTCTTTTCTGCAAAAGGCCAGCTCTCTGACTTGGGCAGCATTCTTCCCATCCTTAGTCTTATTCCCCTGTTTCTCAAGCAGCAGATGCCCAGCTCTGCTTTTTTGGGGGGGCAGGAAGGAGATTTCTGCCATCTGCTGCTGTTTCTCATGGGGGGATACCAACTGATCAACCACTGGTGCAAGGGGAGCAGAGATCCTGTGGGGTTGTAGGGGGAAGAAGAGGCTTGAAACCCATTCTAGCCCTATGGCTACTAAGATCAGACCTCGTTGCTTTCCCTCTTGCTTTCAGTAAGTTACTGAACTTTGAATAATGAGAAGTACAGAAAGCCACTCATTTTGACATGGTACAAAGTAATTCAGCTAGATTAAGTGTTATAGTTCATGCCTAAATTTGGACATAAAATCAAGCCTGATAAAGAAGTCTTACTAATATAGTAAAGGCAGTCACAACCTTTATTTGAAAATAAAAAATAAATCTAAGTATCTCTGAAATATTTTTGGAAAGAGCTTTGTCCACCAAACTCAGATGCCCACAGCTAGGCAGAGGATGGCCACCTCTGGAGAGAAATTTCCACTGGTCTCTTCTGAGCAACCAAAGTGTTTAGACCTGAACATCAAAAAGGTGATTAATCAAGTACTCTATAATTTATAAGCACGAGCTAGATCCAGATCATGCACATGAAATCTCCTTTGTAGGCTGGACCATTTAACAAGTTTTTCTGCCTTTAGAATCGAAGACTTCAAATACCATTCAAGTGTAGCAAGACTTAAAGGGAAAATAACTGCATTTTACTAGACCAAGTGATATATCACAGCTATATAATACCACTGATACTAGTACAGAGAGGAATAAGAGCAGTGGGAGAACTGCAACTTGTGAGCAGAGAAATACAGTGTTTGATCACAAAGATATCTGACAGGCTCTGGGAAGGTGGGAAAACTCCCAAGACTTCCACAAATTTAGAAAAGTGTTCCAACATTTTCAGGAATTTTGGTTTAAATGCTCATGTTTCTTTAATCTTAAGCAAATCAGACAAAAAAATGGGACATCACCTATCAGAGACTGCTCCCCAGTCTCTCACTGCAGCCACAAAGGTAGAGCAAAGGTATTATGCTCACCTCCAGCATCCCAACACGACTCCTCCTTCCTTGGAGGTGTACCTGGAACTTACTAAGACATAGAGCATTATTCATTGATTTTCATTCATTCATTTTCTTGAGACATCAGTCTGCACTTTTGAGTTATAACCTGCATCAGCCTGCATTTGTTTTGGGTTTGGGTTTGAGGTTTTTTGGCATGGTGAGGTAGGTAGTGAGAGGAAGAAAAAGACTGACCTGGGGATTTAGGTTTCAATTTGGGGAGAGACATTCCAGATACATGTTTTTCAGTTTTTGAAGTATGCTTTCAATAACAAAATACTGTAAAATTCAGGCATGTTTATACTTTCTCCATGAATTAGTAGTCATTTGCAATGCTGTAGATAAGTTTTGCTGACAAACACTTTTAATAAGGGACAAATTTTCACTCCAAACCCATAACATAATGAAAATCAGGGCTTTCATGCAAGAACAGGTTTGTTAAATACTACTTGCCTTCCATGATTCAGACAAGCTATCAGAAAACATGTGACAAAAAACAACTTAGGTATTGAATAGCTCAGTGGATCACAGAAAATATAAAGTCTTTTTAAATTCCAAGCATCCAAAAAGAATTTATGAATAATGTACACACTCCTGTGCTCAAAACTTTTTCATAAATTATTTGCAAAGCAAGAAAAGAAAGAACTTAAGCTTCAATACTTTTTTTTAAAATAATCAATTCAATCAGAATTACTTCAGGAAATGTTGTTCTAGTCATCATAACATGTACTTTTAAGGAACATATTAGATCTATAAGTGGTCCATCAAAAAATGAAAACTAAGCACTATAAAGTAATTTGAAGGCATACTTTTAAATATATGGTATTTAGGAGGATATTGAAACACCCTCACAATTCTAAAACATGCTTCAAATAGTGCTGAGATTTAAGCTGGCTTGTAAGTGTTAAGCAATCAGTTCTTGTAGATATAGCTTCAAAAACACTTCCATTTAGTCTGGTTGAATTACAAGTGAGTTATTTCATTAGCTGAATTATTATTTTGGGATGAACTCCAGAACATTAAAGCTTTACATTTAACCTCCATTACAGCTCAGAATTGAATTAACCTCTCTTTCCCATATAAAAGTCGCTAATGCACTTTCCTTGTAAAATGCAAATGTCATTACACTGCATTTTGCAAAAAGCACTTAAAAATTTGGTAGAATTAAGGGTCATAATATTTTAGTGCATTCACTTAAAACTCTACATTTTTAAAAAATTTGTTCATCTTTCCTCTCTTTGAATACTGATGCTTGGAGGAACAAGTACGCCTGATTTACTTGCTAAAATATCAACTCAGTATATCAGGGCAGCAACTCAATGCTGCTGTAACACATGCTGTACAAACATGAAGGATTATATGGGAACTTCTGTGTTCAAGGTGATTAAGAGAATCAATCAGGACCTTACTATCCCAAGAATCTCTTTGAAGCCCCTCTTGGTTTAACTTTTTCTTGTTCCCCATTCAAAATTGGAAGAGAAATAAAAGAAATAAAGCAGAAATTTGCATGTGGCTGGAAATACACTGAGTTGAAACCACACATATTGTGTCTCTACCTCTGATGTCTATTATCTTCAAGTCACAACTGAAGATCCCAAGGGATGTGGGTTGTTTCTCTAGTCACATTTCACCATTTTTCTAATATTATATAATAGTTAAGTTTGAAAGTAGACAATTGTGATTGCAAGATTTGGCTTTGTTTTGAATGAGGAAAGGGAAATTCTCCATGTACTGCAAAGAAAGCATCTGCAAAAAGCTGCACATCAATTAGTTATTAGCCTTTTTAGCTAGTCATTACCTATTCCTGTAGAATATGAAACACAATTATGGAGGGCAAAATTAAACAATATTATTCCTGAAGCAGGGCATTTTAACAGGAAATCTGTAAGATTTTTTTTCTTTTCACAGTTTTTTTCAGGAAATACATAAGGCAGTGCAGAGTCAATTTTTGTGAACAGTATGCATGGACTTAATTTCAGGTTCAAACAGCAAAAGTTAAATGGACATTGTTAATAACACAATGAACTCAGACATGCTGCTAAGTTGAAAAGGTTGAGAAGTTGAGGAAACTCAAGGAGAAGAGCTGGTGACAATAATAGACATAAATTGCACAAATTGCTTTTACTGGTGTGACATCATCAAAGCCTAGGACCATAGTTCCTGTTACTGCTACGGCAAATAGTGAATAACAAGGTTCACTTTTGTAGTGCATCAGAAGTATACTCACCAGGGAAAACTACAGGGGGTGGTTTTGCACACAAAATCCATCATAATTCCAAACAAATTTTCCGACTTGAGTGTTGTGGTGGACATATGTTGTTTACACCGCGTTTCGGGTGCACTGGATTTATGAGATGTTTGCACTAAGGTTTCTGGTTGTACCCTTCCCCACACTATCTCTGGTGGTGGGTCCCATTCCCCCAGTACCCCTGAGATGTAGCTTCTCCCTCTGTCCCATTGGCCGATGGTCCACTCTTCCCAGCATCCCCCTGTCCCCTAGGGGATAAAACTTGCCGGGATATGTGACTCAGGTCTCTTTTTCTCTCTGCTCCCAGGCAGGCAACGGCTCCCTACCTTCCCCCCCCCATGCTCTGCCTAGGGATAAAGTTTTGAATTAAACCAGAACTCTGCAGAATGGGAATTGAGCGTCCTTCTTCCTCGTCCTTGTAGCAATTCTCCTAAGCCTAAGGCTTGCCAATTTAGCCTTCACGATAAAGAGAACAGCTACACTTGAGATGTGACTTTCCCAAGAAGATTTTATTCTTTGACCAGCTGTATTTTGCGTTCTGAAAGCAAGAAACATGCAAGGAACCCATGCCTCAGGAGCTGAATGAAGAAGTTCTCAGAGATCATCAGCCTACACCATCTGACAAGGATCTTAGAAAAGCCACATCCACAGAATCCAGGGCTTATCTAAGATTTTCCTTCGAATTATTAGATGTTATGAAATGATCCAAATTGTGAAAAACAGTCCATACTGAAAGTGTGTTAGAATAAAGAAAAAAGTATCACCAAAGTGTATTCAAAAGAAGCTCATGCTAAGTTTTCTAGACTCACTAATATCAGAAAAAAAATAGATAAGGATGAAGAGTACAGATAAAGCCACCATAAAAAATACAGCAATTTATCAAGCATATTGTTTTACTATAATGGTATGATCTCAGACTGTCAGATTTTTCCACCTGTCCAGCAGATAATTAAAGGAACATTTTCACATTTTCTATTATCCCCTTCAAGTTTATCCCCCACATTAAAATGAAGCTTTTACAGTTTTGACAAGACATTTAAGAGGAGTCAGTCTTTAAAGCTTAATTGTTTCTTTTTCTCCTGGGGGTCTTTTGCACTTTTTTTGAACCATTCATTGAAGGTGGCTTTCAATTATGAGTCAAGATTCAGATCTTTGTATAAACAGACCCTACACTGTCCACAAATCCTGGAGTCTCACAAGCACCAGACACTCTTTAAAAGCTTTTATGAGAAAATATGGTTTAGTATGGAGACAGCTGGTATTTAAATTATACATGTGAGAGAAATTATTTTTATTCATTCACCAGATGCTTTATTCATACATAGATTTTTAAATTAATAATTCCATAATACTTGCAGCAATATAATCCTAAAATCCAGAGTTTTGCTCAATGACATTAACAAGATTTGACATATTTTTTTATTTCTTGCAAATAGTGAAGCAGATTTTGCCAACTGCCATTTTGATGAAACATTACAACACATAAAGGAAAAATAAAAAATGTCAGTGTCCACTGACAAGATGAGTAGAGTGCATCTAACTGTTATTCCTGATTGTACTCCAGGTGCAGACTTCATGATCATTTGACTAGGAAAAACATATTGGCTATTCACATGCGTATGTACCCCTACTATTTGCAAACTGTTCTGTGTTATATTTTTAAAACAAATTACTGTGAGTCAGAGATACCTAAAGAGGTGGGCAAACACTCCTTGGCAATTAAGATAAACTGAATACAAGAACTTTCAGGAATAAAAATAGGAAAAATGGGGAATAACAAAATATCCTGGAACATTCTAGAAAATTATTTGAATTTACATGGTAGGTATTTGTTATATCAAAGAGGTGGAAAAGCAGCTGAGCTGTCTCGAGCAGGGACTCCATGCAAAATAAACCTGCAGCCTCAGGTTTGTTCAGAAAATGTTTATTCAGTCAAATAATGTTCTTCCTTGCAATGCTGAAATTATTTTTTCCTGTTTTTTTCTTTCCACTTTCTCATTTATCTTCAATTTTCTGTTTTGATCATTACAGCTTCCTTCTTCCAGGCCTCACTCCATTATATATTCTCTTGGAAAACACTACTACTTCTCACTTTGAATCTCTGCACCGGCTAAATTCTACTTTAGAATTCCAGGCTCCTTGTCTCAGCTCTGGAGGCATCACATAACACTTGTTACTACTTCAGCATTCCTATTATTTCCTCTGCTCTTAAGTCTTGTGCCTCATGTTCCTGTAGTTTTGTGCAAATGACATTCTAAATCATCGCCTGGACTGGTAAGAAACTAAACCTGTTTTCATCTAAATCCTCATTTAATGTACTTGTCTGTGAGAAGCTTATCAGAAATCATTATAATATTTAAAAAAAAAAAGAAGCTCAAAAATAACAACAGCAAAAAGTTTTTGAAAGCTGCTACACAAACTCAAGACTTCATGCATGTGTTATAAAAAAATAAATATTTCCAGTACCTCTAAATGGTTGGCTGCTTAATAGTTCATTTTCTTCCAACCATGCAACACTCAACAAGAATACGTAAGTTAGCCTCCATACACATCATATTTTCTCCCTAGGCAAGTTTTTCAGAAGGACTGACTTTTGACACATCACTCTCCAACCACAGACTTTCTAATTTAAAAGGCTTAGAAATACATATAGGTTTTTCACTGTTATTTCAAGATATTTCATGGACAAAAAGTGACAATAATAGGTTCTTCATTGAGAATGAAAAAATGGCAGCTAAATTACGAGAATGATCCACTTACTAAGTCAGGGAACACATAGGAACTTTTGAGTGCATGAGCCTCTGAGTTTCTTGCCCAAGCTAACAGAACACCACCAATATATCAATAACATCAATAATAGTATCAATATCAACAATACCATCCAAATGCATTTCAAATATTTGCATCTAGTAATCAACTCCAGCACATCATCTAATTTCCAACTCTGTAGCAAGACTTTAGGGATGGACAGTAACCCTAGCTGCAATCTTCATTTTATAAGAGTTGTCTAAACTTGAAGCACTGATCAAAAACACCCCTTACCTTTAATAGCTGTTCACCCAGATGCCATGCAAGCAAAGGATATGATCACATTCAGCAGGATAATGGGGCCAAACTGCAGCCACAGTGTTTCAGGGGTGGCCACTCGTGTACATGGAACACACCCACTCTGTGCAGATCCTGTCACTGCTGGCTCTGCACGGGGAAGTGCTGTAAGCTGATTTTAAAGTGGGTTCTCTCTCCTCATGCTGCATTTATAACCAGCTTTCTTGATTTTTAGTTTGGTATAGACTCAAAACACACTTCAGTTGCATCAAACAATTTAAACCAAAGTAACTTTGTTGGGTAGGAAGTTCAGGAAATATGTAGTAGGTACTTGACTTCATAATCTTTTCTATGAGTACTGTGATACTAGAGGTTGTAGAAACAGCCAGAAGTCCACACTAGAACAGCTCATGGTGACTTATGAGACTAGTAAAACCACAATTTGAGGAATTACACCCTGGAATACACCATAAAACTCACCTATGTGCACAACCTGAACTCCTATAGTAGCATAAAAGCCTGCCTTTGCCAAGGCAACTTTCTTTTATACGGGCTGAATGCCAGAACACAGAGAATATACATCTTCCAGTGCTCTAGGAAGCATGACCCAGAAGAGAGGAAGGGTTAGTAACAGAAATACTTTACATTCCACCCCCTGCTTAAATCACTGGCTTCTGCTCTAGTTTTCCCATCCCCTAGAGTTGTAATGTTTATCCACCCAAGGCACAGATGTGTTATGAGGATTAGTTAGTATCTAATTAAGTGAATATATAAAGTGTTACTATTAATGCCCTAAATTCATCAACAGTATATTTGCATATTATTTTATTTATGCTCTTGACATCTGCTTTCCACATTTTATTGGAGCTTATAAACAACAAAAAATGCTGGTGCCAGGCCCTATTACACACCTCCTGTGATGACTTAAACACTCTCAGACTCTTCAGGTTTGTTGAAGTCATAACCATTTAACAAGTTTACTGAACTGCTTTCTTTGAATCCTCCTGTAAAAGGAGAATTGACATTTTTATCTTACGAAGTGTACTTTCTGTATAAAAGAATTAGCTCAATGTCACTCTAACAATAGCAACTTTATTTCTTTGAATGAAGAAAGAAAGAACTCCCACAACTACCCTGTTACTTTGGTAAAACGTGTGCCTCCAGAATACTGCAACAGCCTCAGCAGCTGGGTGCAAAAGAGGTGATCTCTGATCTGATGCCCTGAGTCAGGGTATTTTATGTGCAATGGAATTGTCTGCAGATAATAAAAAAGAGAAATAATAGCCCGGCAGAGATCGTTCCCTTAGATGTTTTGGCAGACTGGTCTATTCCATTCATATACTCTGGAAAAACTCTGACTTTCAACATAAAATATTCAGGTTTCATTATTTCCTCATATGCAGACCAAAGCCTACTAGTTACTGTCATGGTCCCAGTGTTCAGGCTTTCCCTGGATATGTGCACACACATTTGTGTGTACAAGTGTGTATATTGGGAGCGATGGGAAGGTGACTGAAATTCTGCCTCTGTTTATTTCCATTAACCTTCTACTGAATATACTGTTTTAATAACAATAATAAAACATCTTTCAATCTTAAATGAAATATATTAATTTTGTTACTCATTTGTTATTCTCAATATTAACTGGTTAAAATCTTCTTAGTCTTCTAATTCAAAGCTGTCTCTTTTGGCCTCTGGACAAGGCAAATTTGTTCTCTCTGACCTCCTCATTTACATGCATTCACTCACATGCACAAACATATACACAACTCATTACTTCCAAATAGCTCCCATCCCATGAAAGCCTATGCTCTAAATTTGAATAATCACACTAAAACAATGCAGTTAGAATACATTTAATCACTTAAAACCAATAATTTTAGAGCTTAGGGGGAGGCATTTGGTTCAATGGTTGATCTTTGCAATGACAAAACTATTGGAGCAAAAACCTTTCCTACCTTTTGAGAACTGAGAGGAATTGGGAACCAGGAAAAGGGTTAATTTGTACTAACTGAGGATATGATTGCTTGGGTTTTTTTCCTATTTAAACCGGATTTTAAAAATTCCCTGAATCATAAAGTAATGGGTTGAAGAAGATTGTCTAGTCAACACATACCCCCCTTCCTCCCATTAAAATATTTTGCATAAATCTATATCCACAGGGTTTCCTGGCAGTGTTTTAGAAATGTAGAAAAAGAGATGACAGAAAGCCTGCAAAGATTATGATCTGTAACACAGTTTAGGTACAATATGGAGTACTTAACAAAATTTTTTTGTATATTGCTCAAATATAGAGGTCATCAAAAGGCTAATCAATAAAGGCACAAGCACAAGATAGCTAAATCTAAAAGGGCCTATAGGAATTGTCTAAATCTTTGTCCTCAAGTTCTGAGACACTGAGATATCTGAACAATTTGCCAGATTTGATGCTACTTGTTTATATCCACATAGTTCAGGCACATGCTGAACCTCTAAAAAGAAAATGTGTGATATAAACTTTGTCTATGTGTAACCAGCAAACCTTCCCTTTTCCATAAGGGATATAAATTATACATAATTATGTCTTCAACAACTACATGGGTGATGATCTGTTTCTCTGGAGCTTACCAACAAATTAAAAATCTTATATTAACTACTCTCCATATTGTTGGAGCCCAGGGGGTTCCTATGATGCCTTTGGCCGACCCAGAACCTGGTCAGGAGGCTTTTCAGCCTTGCCAGAGGTGTCAGGGACCCTGGAATGATACTAAAAATGCCTGTGGCTCTGATTCTAATCCATGGAACAGGTTGTCAACCTTGTATGAGGAATTTCAAGTTACAAAAACTTAAATAGAAAAATAGTAGTAGTTCTAAGTACAAAGAAAAGAATGAGTGTATGTACAGGGGGGTTTAAAGCCCTGTACAGGGGGGTTGGAGATCTGTACAGGGGGGTCTGAGGCACAAGATGGAGAATTTTTACACGTGGCATGTTATCTTTTGTTCTTCTTCATAACCTCCATCTTCTTGGTGATGCTGGCACTTTTGGATTGGTTTGACACAGATCTGGACATGGTGGTGTGAGGGGCACGGATTGGTAATTAATTATAAACATTTAATACGTAGTTATTGGTATAAAAAATTAGAGCTCACCCGGGGCGGGCACAGTGTGTCTCTGGACGCGGTCTGTGTCAACCCTGGCAGGGCAGAGAAATCTACTTTTGATAAGGAACTAATAAACTGCCTTGGGAACACGAACAAATGACTCCAGACTACTCCTTCAGCAACATGGGCTGGAAACCTGGACTTTTCTGTACATTGTGAGGTCTCCCGGGGCCAAGGAGATCCCCACACATATCACCAACTGTGCTGCTCTGGTAGTCCAGTTAAGAAATATTTTGGTATTACAAAAGGGATTGAGGAGCAAAGAATAAATCTACCTACATAACCAAGTTACCTGGTTTATATGATGGTTTGTTACATGATAGGATTAAAGAGAATGCCAGCAGAAATACAAAGACACTGACATGCTCCAGAGTGTACTGGGTATCTGTTCTTCCAGCTACAAAAGCCAAAATGTGAATTAGCATCTTTCCATTTATCTTGAAATTTTGACCTTTGCCAAAGCCCTTATTAGTTTCTCACAGACTGACGCGGCCACCAGAACCCAGGCTAGCTCAGAGAGGCACACCTGCACCACGCCAGGGGTGGGGAACTGCCTCAGTTTGGGGATTACTGAAGGCAGAACCTTTTGAGCCGCTTGCTCAACAGTGCCGAGTCTCTCACCAGCGTCAGGAATCAGACAAAGAAGAAGGAACAGGCACCCTGCTGCGAGGTTTCAACTGCGCACCTTTATGAAACTCGGAGGCTCGTAGCAAGAGAAACCCTGAACAGGCGTATGCACAGCGCTAAATGCGACCAAAAACTGGCGGGAGGACACAAACAGGTGACCAATTGGGAATTTCTGGGGGAGGAATGAGGGGACTTGTTCATAACTTTAGGGCCAATCAGGGTAGGGGAGAGGAAGGGGGAGGTCACATGGACCAACTGGGCATGGAAGATTAGGGGAATCCCCAGCAGGTGTTATGATTAGGGATCGATTTAGGAGGAGTCTGGCAGGGAAGCTTCGGGAATAAAGGCTAGGGTTACAGAGACAGATAGGGAAGGAGCTGGAACAAATGGAGTGGATACATTGACAGACAGCTGTTGGGGGTGGGTACAATCAAGGAAGGAAGCATTGGGAGAAGGAACATAGGGAGAACAGGGCTAAACCATTATAACATCATAAACAATGAAATTGAAAATAAACACATGCCGCAATGTCAGACAACCAAACATGCTGATGTTTGGATTAGGATACCATAACTAGTAGCATAAAGGAGCTAACACAGTAAACACAGGCAATCCTAAGCATGCAAACATGTCTGGGAACAAGAGCATCCCCTGGCTATTCTTACATGGTAATCACAGCCCATCATGCTGAAAACTTATTTAAAGAGCAGCTTTGATGTAGGACTATCATTGACTGTACAGATATTTCTCTATATAGTCTCAAGGGCTCCACTCAAGAGGCTGAGAGCTCTGCTCTGCCTCAGCTTCCAACACTGCCAAAGAACAGCTCACTGTCCTGCTGAAAGACTTTCAAGGCATTAACTACTTCCACGACTTATTATGCCTTCCATCTGGATCACCAACAGATGATTTCCACTACATTATGGAACTTCTGTGTTCAATGACTCCTAAGAAAAGCTTGCTGACAGTAATTTTCTAAAATATAGCGAACAAACAAAAAATACAGTAAGTTCTAAAAAGTGCTGAAACAGTTACAATGAGTAAGCCTGGAAGCACCAGTTTAGGAAAAACACACACTGAGTTGGCAGTTATAATATCTGCCTAAGACTGCAGTCAGAACACCTGGAATCTTAAATATCAAAGCTCAAAACAAACTGCTGCAGATCAAGAATTATTCAGTGAATCAGTTTGAGCGGAAGCACCTCTGTCATGATCTCTTGTGGGTAGTTCATGAACAGAAAAGGCCAAATTCATAAAATTATTTATTATAAATTATTCACCCTCCTCTTTGGAGATATGAAGTGTAAAATTAAGTGTTTAGTTTTGATTATGTCAGGAACTGAACATCATAAATACAGCATTTGACTCAATAGACCCCAGGAAATTAAGTGCTTTTGGAGGAAGGAGAATAAACTTTTCTTTCTGTCATTCTTGAAACTTGATTAGCTGTTTTCACCGTGAATGTGTACAGAGAGCCAGATCCCAAAAGATCCTGAGCTTGTACAACTCCCACCGTCTTCAGCTGTAGTTACTCGGCACATTTTAAATTCATCTGAAAAACACCATATGCAAAGTGCTAAATTCTGGTATTTTTTGTTGGAAAAACTCATCAAGTTAAAGAAAGCACTGATGAATGGTAGCAAACTTGCATCAGAAATTTCCCTAGCAACCCCTTACCTTTGAACCTTCCTGTCTCAGGGCATTTTTGTCACTGATTCAGATGGAAGTACCAGGTTCACTATTCTTCTCATTCATGTTTATTTCTGCATGTGAAGAAACTTTTCCTTTCGAAGAGCTGGTTTTTGTTTGTTTGTTTGTTTTCTCAACTCAGAATTAGTTAGTTCTTCTTTCACCCATTTCTCCATACACAAAGACAAGTATAAAACATGCAGCTTCAACTAGATTAAAAAAAAAACAAAACCCACAACAACCCAAACATCCAGATTAGAGGACTCCTGGCATGTTTGTTATTTTTTTTAACAACACTTTTGAAATTGCATTTCCCAAAAGGCTAGTTTCTGAATATTTTTCTTTCATGTTTGAAAGTGTATTGAACATTTTCCTCTCCCTTGTTATTAATTACATAGCATTTGCTTTTTCTCAATTTGAAGTGTGTGGTTTTTGTTCAGGCCCCAGTGTGCCACCATCAGACAGAATTCCCATTTCTTCCTTTTCTCTCTCCAGCCTGCTGCTGCATTGTCTTCAGCTTTGTTTCCGCTGTTACCCATAAACACTCTTATAGTACTAAGATATTACAATATTACTGACAGGAGTACATATAAATTTTTCTTTTCAATCTCATTTCGATATGGCAAGAATTGCATTTTGTATATTTCTCTAGTGAAATTCACATAAAGTTTCCTCATTGTGCTGGTTTGAAAGCAAAACCAGTGAGACTCTAAGTCAGAAATATAATTTAATAGGAAAAAGTAAAATACATGCAAGTAATACAAAGAAAACAAAAACCACTGACAGAGTCAGAATACAACCTGATACCCTGCTAGTTAGGGTCGTGGCAGCAGTCTAGATGAGGTGGTCTTGCTGAAATAGTGATCCTGTAGACAGGTCTGGTAGCTCTTGTCCTCTGGAAACCAGTGGGTCAGGGCTACTTGTTCTGTCCCAGTTCCCACATTATATCCAGGTGGGAATGCTTGGCTCCTCTGTCTGGGTGGAGCATATCACAATGGGATTATGTAATTCTATGAGTCATGTGGTGGATCCTCACAATGGGCTGATGTCATTGTATGAGTCATGGGGTGGCCCATTAAACACAATGGCCCATTAAACACAA
>VXBU01006213.1:12169-37017 GCA_013400315.1 Bombycilla garrulus
AGTGAAAAAATTGAAAGTAGTCAAAGTTCAAGCTAGGGGTACAGAAAACTATCTAATCTCTTCTGTATACACGCATTACCATCTTTATGGAATACTAGTGCACAGCCAGATCTCTTCTTATATGCAGGGTATCTAGAGATTCTTCCTCAAAAGCTTTACAAATTGACAAGGTAGGGCAAATGATATTAATGTAATGGAAGAAAAAAAGATCCTCAAAGAAACAGGAAGTTTACACATATCATAAAATAAATATCTCTAAGAAAGCAGTTGAAGATTAATCTGAACAATTTATGATGAGTTTTCCTTTCATGACAACTTTGAATAAGATCATTCATAAATACCTTGACTTAGTGATTTTTCTCTTTTGAAATTTTGAGAAAAGATCACAAAAGAACAGGAAGTGCTCATTGACTAAAAAAAATTATCCCAATCATTATCATACCAATGGGCTCAGTTTGACTGAAATTGTTTGTTTTTTCTCTACTACAGGGCCATTAGTTGAATGAGAGACTGAACAAGACCCATTCCTGTAAAATTTGCACATACCACCCCAGAACAAAATCAGACATGAATTAGAAAGACGGACAGTTAAAGGAATGAGCTTTAACTTGTCTACTGCTGCTTCTAATTTTTCAGAAAGATGTCTGTGAGAACTCATTTATCATTAGGACTTTGAAGAGTTACAAGTCACTTAGGATACTTAGATGAGCTCAAGTGTTTTGGAGCCATTCTCTTATCTCAAGAACATATACTTAAACTCTTTCCCTGGAAAGCAATAATCTAAACTCTTGGAATCATTAGAAATTTCTCTGATAGCTCAGGTCAAGGCACATGCAATGGAATTGCAAGATCCTTAAAGGAAAATTGAGGGGGAAGAGAGGATGATGTTGACTTTACAGTTGTTCCTTTTATTATTCTTTGTTAGTGTTTGCATATTCATACTAACCAGTAGTAAATGCAGGAAGCCATATAATTAAAGACTATTTTACTACAGAATTCTGATTTCTTCCAAACATCAGAGTGAGAGAGAAAAGTAAAACTGTTACAGTTTGAGCTTTTCAGCTTAAATGCACACCATGGTACTTGAAGTAAACAGGATACTTTTTCAGATGTGATTAGTATATAGGATGTAGGAGGATGAAATAACTTCAAATGCCCTGTCAATTCTGAAGCTGAGACTATGTACCAACACTTCATGTAAAGTCAGTTCCTTCTCTACCACAAGCTTTCTCTCCTCCCCAGTATGCTCATACTGTGCCCGCGACAAGTCAGCTAAATTAAGGACCTATACTGTAAGAATTGAGTTTTGAAATAAGCTGGAATTATGAAAAGATTCAAAGATTAATTGAAAAGAGCCACACTGATGGGTCATTTCATTGATAAGGTTTACAAGCAGCCCCAAAACAGCTGTGTTGTGACATACAAAGGCCAGATCACAAAACACTACTGGGGCAAAGAGGAAAGGTCAGAGCGGGAATGTCCTAACAAGGTTTCAGAAAACTAAAGAGGGCTTGATAAGTATCACACCCTTCATATTTGAAATTATTTAATTGAAAGCCTTTTTCAAAGTTGAAAAACTAAATAAAATGGAAAAGGAATACACAGCTTGAAACTCTGTCTCCATATTGGCTAGGATAATTTCAAATATTACAGGCCTTTGCCTACGGTTCTTCTATGGAAGTTTAATTATCAGAATTTTGGTCAAATGAATAAAAATCACTTTGACTACATCTTCACTACCCCTAATCTCTCTGCTTGTGTTCTTTGCCGTATTTCAATTTATATGTGTGGAAGTTTTCTTTTGAAAATTAAAAGGGTAGCAAAAAATAATGATCAAAATTACTTAAAAGCTGAAAAAAAAATTTTCTTTCTTGGAAATATGCCTTTAAGTATGAGTTATTCTAATATAAAAACACATTAACTTGAAGCTAGTATAGGCTATTACATGTCCCTGCAGTTAAGAAAAAAAACCCAAAACCCAGAAAGGAACAGAAGACAAATGTTCAAGCAATATTTCAAATCATATGGATAATTAAACTGTAAACTAGACCAAGGCAAGTGGTAGCCTACCCACTTCTCAGTGCACAGAAACAGATTTATTAGCCAGTCTTTTCTGCTTTGTAACTCTCTTGAGCCGGATCTGTTGCTTAAACAATTTCATTCCAATTCATGCAACAAAATAGTCTAGCTGGAATGCATAAATTGGTAGTCTACCAAGGCTGCCTCATGGCAAACTATGGCCCAAAAGCTGAAGCTAGACATTATTAGTTTCTACAATGCAGGTGAAGTAAAGACATTAGAAGTGTACCTAAAAGGAAAATCATCACATGTACCTTTGGAAGCTCTTCAATCTGATTAGCATCTAAATACAGTTCTTCCAAGGTCTTTTCAAAAGTAAAAATCTCCTTAGGCACCTGTTCCAGGCTGCAGTGAGAATAATCAAGTGTAGTCACTGTTTCCTCCTCTCCACGCAGACAGCGGCATGGCACCAGCCGCAAAAACAAATTCCGCTTTGTTGTCATTTTCAGGCACTGTAAAAGGGAAATTGGTCAATTTAAAAACCAAGACAACCTCAAAAATACTCATGTGCAGTTTCTCACCTCAACTTCCACCAGCCACTAAATACTGTGAAGAAATAGTATATACATCTATGTGCATATACATTTGTATACACATAAGACACAGTGAGGAGCATGTACTTATTTTATTTTAAATACAACAGAACTCTGATGACATTAAATGGGGTTAACACATCTACAGATAGCAGAGGATGAAGCCAAAGTTGTCACCAACTAATACAGTCCTACACTGCAGAGAATCATTTCTCTGAACTGTCAGTTTTGTCCTTACAGCATAGCTTATCCCACCTTTACAAAGGTCAGTGGGATATTTTTGTTTAGCATAATAAAACCCACGTTTCTACAGAGAATGAAAATGTAGCTATAGGAAACCTAACCAGGATTTTTTTTCACATGTAAATTCACACACCTTAATTTTAAATCCCTCATTTAATGACAATACTATTAAAAACAACCAGTTTCTACCAATTGTTCAGTCTGCAGTTTAAATGGAAATATTTCCAAGCGCAGAGACAATAACATGACCTCTTGCAACTTCATTCCCTTTGGAAAACTTCAACACATCTTGCTGTGCACACTGGAACAAGGAAATTTCACCTTGCTATGGGAATGTACCTTTCTTCCTTTGAACTCATTGTTACAACAATTCCCTCAAGTCTCCATGACTTCTGCGTTATCCCTATTTTGCCTGAGAAGGCAAACCTAAATGGTGCTGACTTACTAATCACCGACAGCTACGTTCTTGCCTCTTTTCTCCTCAGCAATAACACAAGTTTAGGTCTCTTTCTCTAATTAGCAACGGATTTTCACAAAATCTTCAGAATGTCACCTCAGGTTTCACGTTTATCTGAAATGAGATGATTTTTTTCAGTTTTTCAAGGAGGACTAACATATTCAGACCAACAACAGGATCATGTCAGCTTCATTTCCTCAGGAAATTGGCCTAAAATTATATACTTCTCCAAAACAGCACTGAGTATTTCTCAGTCAAACTGCCAACATTCCAAATGAAAATATGCTTGTTAATCTCCTTTTTTTTTTTAACTGCTGAAATTATACTTCAACTTCTGGAATACTGACAGGAAACTTTCTCCTCTAAGCACCAAAGAAAGTCTTTCAGACACATTTAGCAGACGGCACTTCAGACAGTATATTAGTAATACAGGAAGAACATAAAATACCATGTCCATGGCACTATGTAAAGCCACAAGCAAGACCCCTTTGCTCACTAAAACACAAAAACAAAATGTCATTGGATTTCCCTCTGTGTGCAGCTGAGCTTGCCAAATACTTCACAGTATGTATAATTCATATGGCAACAGATCAAGGGACTGCTATACTTCAGTGTTTTCATTAACCAGAAGCAGAATTTATCACACAGACTGAACAGTCAGATTCTACATCTATCCATTAAAAAAATGGAAGAAAACTCTTCATTAGAATAGATGACAAAACTTCATTTTTTAAACAATGTTTCCACATTGCTAGAATTTTGTTCCAAGGCTGATTATCAGAACACAGTATTTCCCATAAAACTGCAGCCATATTATTTGAACAAAAAGTGATCTAAAAAAAAAATTAACTGGATTGTAATACAAAATGTTTGGAGACTGCAAATTTCACACTGAGGATTTCCACAGAACGGGAAAGTCGGCAAAACAGATAGCATAACCTCCTTCTGCCTCTTTCACAGGAACAGGCTCAAGAATGACATCCTCCAACCACCCACAGACAGACACCAAAGATGCTGTGGAAGCTGATGTGCTCACTGGGTCAAAGTAACCCACACCTTCTCCAAGCCTCTGATGCTGTACATGAAAACACAGGCTGAATTCCTTGGTCAACATCTGAAAACAAAAAGCCTTTGACAGAAACAAAATTTTGTCTTATTTTGCTAGTAGTTCAGAGAATGGCAAAGATATGGAAACACACAATACTTTTGAAAGAAGCATCAGCAGCAGTCTGTTTAAACAGGAGTGTAAACAGAAGAACATATGTCATGGAAACAAGCATCAGAAGCAGAGATTTTACATGTGAATTGATTACCAGAAGTCTGGCAGGGAAAGGCACACTTATATCCCACCAGCTGCAGCCGTCAATAAGTTCACTTTGTCCAGCCATTTCAACTTCTGAGAACTATATTTTGAAAGCAGAATATTAAGAAGTTTACCACATGTTTCATATAAATAACAAAGAAAGATACTACTTGTCATTCAAATCCCTCAAAAAACATATTCATTACACTATTTGCCCCCTCTTCTTCAGTGGCTGCTCTTTTCACATGGAGTCCTACTTGTCCATGGCTCTACAGTTTCTGAAGCATCAAAACTCAGCACCTAACAATGCAAAACCCACACATTCTTAGTTTTCCTAACTTATTCCCTTATTTTCTAAGAGAGACCTTGAGCTTTTGGAAGGCGTGAGGGAAGAAAGATCTGGTAAAAGATCACATGCATCTACAGCACTGTAATTAGATTTAGTAAACAAATGCCTCTACAAGATCACAGTGCTGGCTCATATCTTCTTCAGTTACCATGTCCCTTTAAGAACCTAAACTCACAGATCACAGATCTTAAGCCCAAGTAGTCAAAACTCAAATTTAAGTATCAAATAAACAACCCTCCTCCAAAGCACTGGTTTGTGTATATCTGGGTGTATATCTAATTGTATCCTTCAAAACCCAGAATTAATCAAGAAAGTTTCATTGAAGGCAGGAAACTGCAATGTAATTTAATTCAAAATGGTTTTAATCTCCATTCAAATTTTATTTCTACACATACAGGAAGAACTGTTTAATATCCAAGTTCTACAACAGAGATGGCTGCCAATACTAGGAAATGGTTGTGTCAGGATAGTGGCAGGAAGTATTCTGCACTGCCACTTCTCTACAATATGTATTTTATAAACCAACAATACCACAACATCAGACCACCTGAAGTACCAAACTCAACAATGTAAAATTGTCTTCCAGACGTACAACATTGTGATGGCTTAATTTTTTCCACCACTTAACAACTCCAATTCTTCACGAGGCAGACATAAGACCTTGAAGGGAAAGAAAGAAAAAAATCTGAAACACAAATAAAACTACCTTGTTCCCTAAACCAGTAGAGCCTTTACACAAGTTTACCTGAGGTTCAGTGTTCACAACCAACAGGAAAATTATGACCTTTATGTAGTTCTTGAGTTGTGTTGCATTTTTTTTCACTTTTTGAAGGAACAGGAAGGGGAAAACATCACTCAGCACAGGCTGCAGGTGTCTATCTGCTCCACTTTGGACAATGGTCTGCAGGGAATCTCTGTCCTAGTGCCTGGAGCACCTTTGCCCCCTCCTTCACTGGCCCTGGTGTCTGCAGGGTTGTCTCACAAATTCTCACTTTTCTTGCCTGGCTATTGTAAAAGCTGTTTCTAATGCTTCTTTAAATATGTTATCACCAAGATTGCTGCCAAGATTGCCAACAGACTCAGCTTTGGCCAGTAGTGAGTCCATCTTGGAAACAGCTGGAATTAGTTCCATCCAGCATGGGGGCAGCTTCAGGCAGCTTCTGCATGTGGTGAAGTCGCACCTGCAGACCCCCTGTAGGATCCCACAAGATAACAGGCTAATATGTTTGCCTCAAACACCAATAGCAGTTGTGGCACCAGCCAAGGACTGTAGGTAACAACAGCCAAGGACTGTTGGCAATAACATGCTGTGAGAAAGAACAAGATGTGACTGGACAAGGGGCCATATGGAGGTAGGACAGCACTGTTCTGGGACAAAGGTCTTTCATCTACTTCCTGGAGATAAGCACAACTCAGTACAGCACAATCAGAGAAATCAGAAGCAGGGAGGACTGTATGGAGGGAACAAGACCACTAAAGACCAAAAGCCCACTGACTCATTTTCACAAGGATCTAGAAGAATGGACTGTGAGTGTAACATAATTTACATAGAAAGTGTGACACTTATCTCCAGGGCAAGGAAAGCTTATCTAATAAAAAGGCACCCTAAATCAAGCCCAGCTGCATGGGTGCCCCAAGACCCTGGACATTCTATTGGCTGGACCAGTACAAGAGCCAGGACAGGCTCTCTCTCTTACTCACTCTCTCTCCATCTTTAATTTATCTCTCTCTTTGTCTCCTTCTTTTCAGCCTATCCCTTTATCCAAAATCCACTGCTGCGTAGATACATTAGGAAGTGTAAGATGAACAAACCAACCTCCACACCATGTTTAATTAACTAACAAAACTTCATAAGCTTTTGTGAACTTCTAATTTTAGTTATTCCCCTTCAAAAGCATCTACAAATCTGGGGCTCTCCCTTCCCCTTACAGGAGGGACATTATACCCCAACTGCAAAATCCTTGCCACCTACACCCACTATAAACTATACACAGTAAAACTGAAAATAATACAATCATGTAAATGATTGTAAAATGCAGCTGAAAAGAAAAGCATTGGTTTGAAGACCAACAAAAGAAAACAAGATCAACAGCAAGCTTGTATATACACTAAATTTTAATCCAGAAGAGACTAGCATCATTCAGTGAACCATCACTCTTCCCTTGAGCTCTGACAATCCCCTGCATACTCCCCTCACCTAAGTACCTGGCAGTCTAGTAGACCTGCCAGAACGCAATGAGACATTTTCAGTTCAACCTCAAGCAGAGCTTAGGATCTCAGTGATTTTGTTCTCAGTCAATGTTAATTTGTTTTGAAAGCAACAATAGTTTCACTGTATCATTAGTCCCTTAGATTTCCTGTCTGATGCTAAGAGGATGGGATCCCTTAGAGTTGAGAAAGCCCTGCTTCCCCCTCCCAAGTCTCCTAAAAGGATGTTACATAGCAGCAGTTGAAACCAGCTATCTGATGTCTATACAGAAAGGCAAGATGAACTATGCACACAAAATACACAGTGAAGTACTTTTTAGTCCACCTCACTGTCTACAAACTAGTGCAGAATTATGGAGCTGAGCACAGGTAAACACAGAAAAGGGAAAGATTTGTCTTGGAGAGTAAGTAAGCTAACATGTTGCTTGACAAATACAAAAAGGCTTAACTGGCCAACTGACAGAAGTCACAATATTTTCATGTTGAAACAAAGATTTTTGAAAAAACCTGTAAGCGTTTTTCTCTGCCTAAAGCAGCAACAAGCCCCTCAGAAGACACCAAAACACAGGCTCTCTGTTCTTGATAAGAGATGCTATATTGTGAAAAGTAATGGCAAAATTTACACGTAACAGCAAAATTTGCAATTAAAAACAGCACTAATTCTTATGAATTTGGGAAAACCATAAACAACACAGTGCTTCTAGATGGAACACAAAACATCCCGGGTTTTTACGGTAAACAGAGCACAGAATTATTCACTCTTTAAACTTAAAGTACTTGAAACCTCTTACTCATCAGGAAATCACACTGGGGGGGAAGCGTGTAGGGGCTGGTACTAAGGCTTGGTTACAGATCTCCCCTAAGATGAAGCCAGTCCTCTTGGGCAGGCAAGTTGACTCCTAAAATAACAAACTGCAGCCACCATTTTGTACACACTTGCTTGAAACTGTGTTTCTGTCCTTTTTCTTATCATCTTTGGGAAAGGAAAGGATGGCCACTGACAAGGACCTGGAATATGCAAAGACAGCCTGCACTGTATAGAAACTTTCCCTTTTAAGTATCACCGGCATTCTCTGGTTGAGGTGGTGAAGCCTTTTTTGGTGACAATGCAACTTAAGGTATTTTCACTTCTTCCTCCCTTCTCATCCAAGCTATTTCTTTGTGTCTCTTTTAGAAAAAAAAATTCCCCAAACTGGACTGGTTATGTTATACATTTCACTGAATGAGACTGATAAACATATCAGTACAAACAAATGAACCAAAATACTGCACTCTGGAGAAAGAACAAGTCATTCAAAATAAAATGAACACTATTTTATTATGAAGTTATAGTCTGAGGCTCCCCAGTTCTGGCAAAAAAACAATGCTCAACTGCATCCATGGTGTGTGTCCTCATACAGGCAAGGAACACCAAAAAACATGCTGCGCTTGCTCACAGACAGCATTCAGAGAAAAATAAATTACTCTTGAAACAACAATAGTGAATGGTAACAACAGGAGAACTAACATGTTAGTAAATACAGTGAATAGCCCATTGTTAAATAAAAAAATATTAAGGATGCTTGCTAATTTTTTTTGAGAAAACTGAGAGAAAAAAGAGCACAGAAATCACGTTTTTTTACTGATCCAGCATACCACAATGTAATCAATCCCAGCCATTCTCTATTCTTAACTTGCCAAAATATCAAGTTCAAAGTTTTTCTTGGGTTTAACTACTTTGCAAGTTTCTCAGTGCCTCTGTATATTAAAACAACCCAAAAAAACCCTATCCCAAACCATCCACAAATCTCCAAGGGCCAGGGCAGCAAGATAATTTCAATTAATTCAGATAATTCAGAAAAGCAATGTAAGGTATGAATTCTGGAGACATTTGCTTAAACTCTCTTTTTTTGCATTCCATAAATAAATTCTAACCAGATTTCAATTTACCAATTCTATTTTGGTTTGCTTTAAAATAATGAGAAATCCTTTACACAAATAGAATGTGAATCTTGTCATCAAATGGTATTACAAAATCTTTTTAGTCATTGCAGTTGCAATTGTCTTACCTGTATCAGTAACATTTTCTTCGTTCAACAACAGCATTTTCCTGTTTTACTGGAACTATAGATTTTTTAACTAGGTATGTGTTGTAACAGATATCTTTTAGCTGAAAAGTTTATCTAAACTGCTTACACTGACTAAAACAAACCTCAAGAGTTAATTCTGACAAGTAAAACCCAACCTAAGCACTGTAAAGAAGAACTCTTTGGAATGATTATTTCTATGTGTTTTCTGCAATAAAGCAGTCAGCAATACTTATCATAGCAAAAGCTTAATGACAAAAGCAGAATGACTTTTAAGGAGAACAAAAGTATTCTTTTTAAACTGAGAAGAAAATCATCTCTGGCAAATAACCTATGTAATAAAACATTCTATTTCAAGTGCAGCAGTTATCTGAAATGCAGTAATACTCAGTATCTTTATAACCCTAGACCAAGACATCAGTAAGTCAGATGTATACGGGAGTATAGATCTGTAATCAATCACCCTAGTATTTTTTTGAGAGAGACAACATGACCCAGCACACAGTCCAAGAAGTTCATACAGATCATTGATGGTAACTTTTTGACGTAAGTGGTAGAAGAGCCAACAAGGAAAGGTGTGTTGTTGGACCTTGTACAAACAAGAGAGAAAGGACTGAGAATGTGAAGGTTGGGGGCAGCCTTAGTTGTAGCAACCAGGAGATAGTGGAACTCAAGATGATCTGGCATAGAGGAAGCAAAGCAGCAATCAGGAATAGAACCCTAAACCTTCCAGAGAGCTAACTTCAGCCTCTTCAAAGACCTGCTTAACACAATCTCATGGGTTAGGGCTCTAGAGGGGAAGTGGGTCCAAGAAAGCTGGTCAATATTCAAGCCTAATTTCCTCCAAGCTCAAGACCACTGCATTCCCATGAACCAGAAATTAAGCAAAGAGGGCAGGAACCCTTTATGGATGAGTTTCCAACAAATCTCAAATAGAAGAATGAAATTTATGTATTGTAGAAAAAGGGACAGACCACATGGGAGGATGATAGGAACACTGTCACAGAATGCAAGGTGACAAGGAAGGCCAAACCCCACTTTCAGTTGAGTCTGTAAAGGAGTATTAAGGATAACAAGCAGGGCTTCTGCAAGTACCTCATCAGCAAAAGGAATGCTAGGGAAAATGTAGAGTCACTGCTGAATCAGATGGGTGTGCTGGTGAAGGAAGACAAGAGAGAAGACAGAATTACTGAATGTCTTCTTTCCTTCAGCGTTAACTGCTGAGGCCAGCCCTCAGAAATCCTTGGGGCAAGGAGAGGAAGGCTGGAGAAAGAAGACCTTCCCCTCATCATTGAGGATTCAACTAGACAGGCTTAACATTCCTAAATCCATGGGCCTTGATAGGATGTGCTGAGGTGCTGAGGGAGCTAGTAGATGATGTTGCTAAGCCACTGTCCATCATCCTTGAAAAACCATGCAGAGGTACCCAATAACTAGACAAAGGACAAAGTCTCATCTTGAAAAAGAAAATTAAGGACCCTGGAAACTACTGGTCAGCCAGCTTCACCTCCACCACTGGAAAGGTGACAGACCAGAACATTCTGGAGATCATCACCAAGTATGCAGAAGAAAAGAAGGTCATCAGGAGCAGTCAGCAGGGATTCCCCAAGGAGAAATCATGCTTGACCAATCTGACAGCCTTCTGTGATGGCAGGGCAGAATGAATAGATGAGGGGAGAGCAGTGGATGTTGTCTGCCTCCACTTTAGCAAGGCTTTGGTCACCATCTCCCATAACATCCTCAGACATAAGCACAAGAAACGTGGTTTAGATGAAGGGGCAGTGGGGTGGACCAAGGACTGGCTGAATGGCAGAGTTCAGAGGGTCAGGATCAGGACAGTAGAATCTAGTTGGAGGCTTGTTGTCAATGGTGTTCCACAGGGATCAGTACTGGATCCAGTCTCACTCCACTTGTTTATCACTGGCCTGGATGAAGGAATCCAAGATACCCTCAGCCAGTTTGCTGATGATACAAACTGGGGGAGTGGCTGATACACCTGAAAGCTCCACTGCCTTTCAGCTGGACCTTGGTAGGCTGGAGAGCTGGACAGAGAGAACCCTAATGAGGTTCAACAAGGGCAAGTGCAGGATCCTGCACCTGAGGAGGAATAATCCCAAGTACCAGCACAGGCTGGGGCTGCCCCACTAGAGAGCAGCTCTGTGGAGAAGGACCTGGGAGTCTTGGTGGATCTCAAGGTGGCAATGAGCCAGCAGTGTGCCCTTGTGGCCAGGAGATCCAGTGGGATCCTGGGGTGCACTGGGAAGAGTGTGGCCAGCAGGCCAATGGAGTTGATCCTCCCCTTCTACTGGGCCCTGGTGAGGCCACGCCTGGAGTGCTTTGTCTAGTTCTGGGCTCCTCAGTACCACAGAGACAAGGAGCTCTTGGAGAGCATCCAGCAAAAGGTCATAAAGATGATAAGTGGTATGCAGCATCTCTCTTATGAGGAGAGACTGAGAGAGCTGAGCCTGTTTAGTCTAGAGCAGAGAAGAGAAGACTGAGAGGAGATCTCATCCATGCATACAAATATCTTAAAGAGGGGTGCCAAGAGGATGGTGCCAGACTCGTTTCAGTGGTGCCCAGACACTGGACAAGAAGCAATGGTCATAAACTATTACACAAGAAATTTCATCTCAAGATGAGGAAGAACTTTATGTTGAGGGTGGCAGAGCACTAAACAGGCTGCCAAAGGAGGTCATAGAGTCTCCCTCTCTGGAGTCTCTCAAAACCCAGAGAGACCTGCTCTAGGTGACCCTGCCTAGGATGAGATGATCTCCAAGGGTCCCTTGTAACTGTAACTCTTTTGTGATTCTGTGAGTTTAAGGCAAGATCTTTTACAATATCCTTACAAAAAAGGGAGAGAGAAAAATTACGGATAAAGTTTACAGGAAAAAAATAAATTTTAAAATGTTCAGATAACCAAGCAACTGTACTTTTTACTCTTTCTAAAAAATATTTATACTGACTTTTCATAATAACACTAATTGACAATACACACCAACACACACAGAGTCATAACACAACTGCAGCCCAGGTAACTGCAAGTATGTTCTCACACATTTTCTTTTGCTCTTTTTCTGAGAGAGCCGGAGAAAATAACTTCCATCTGGACAGTAAATCTATCCAAGTAAGTGCCAGTGTAACACTTCCTCTAGAGAATGGTTTCTAACTGGATACCATTAACAACACTGCACCATTAACAACACTGCTGAGATTAGCTTTAGATCTGAGCTTCACTTCTGATGTTTCACTTGATTGGATATTCTTTGGGTATGTATTTGTTGTGTTGCTAAGAAAACCTTAAGAGGGAGGAATAAATTGATTTTTAAAACTACTGTGTTTGAATCTCATCCACTTCTCTACCTTAGATTTAAAAAAAAAAAATGCACCATATAAATGCAGTGATATTTACAATGGCAAACTGAAGTCTGAAGGAAACTGCAGGAGTCCCACAAATCTTCATGGAATATGCAACAACCTTCTTTAAAAGCCATGACATTGATATTTCAGTATTTCAACACCGACGTTTTCAAAAGGCTAAAAAATTCCTTTACATTACGGAACTGTCACAGTTGAGATTTAATTTTTCTCATTTTTAAGTTGAGACATAGCCAGAAATATGAAAGATTTATCTCAACAGGATATTGAAGTGCACTCCATCCCCCACTAGCCACATCTTCTTTTTAAATATGCAGTGGAAATAACGACAGCTACTATATACCCAGTAATTGCAGCTATTTGGTATAGCTAAGTGGGACCAAGTTACTTCAGAATTTCTTTGCTTTCCAAATCCACTAATTTCTACATCAAATAACCTCCTTTTCTTTCATTGCTACTGTGAAGAAGATCCATGAAAACAAATTTCTTACTTTCTATACAAAGAAAACAACAAAAATTAAATACACGGAGGAACCAGCTTCTGGCTGAGGTAAAATACTATAAAAACACTTACACTTCAGGTTTAGTTTTTTGAGGGATTACTACTGTATGAGAAAATACTTTGTATCACATTCCAGCAGAAAGGAAGAGATACTATCTTAATTCCTCTAATTATACCACCACAGTCAAAAGAGATGAACGAGCACAGTGGCAGTGATGGCAAGAGGCATTGCTAGTCATTTGCCCATAGGAAGCAACAAACCTTATGGCGCAGCAAACACAGCTGAGGCAGTGCAGCAACAGCATGGATCATTAGCTCAGAGCAGAATGTCAAAGCACACAAAGCCTACAGCATTGTAGGCTACACAAAAGGTTAGAAAACACAAGCATGTGCACATGCTTCTCTCTACTTAAGCATATGCTGTTTATAGAAATGCCAGATAAAACATGCAGAAGATTTTGTATCCTTTGAACCAGTATTTTACGGTCACAAAATTAAAGTCATTGAGGAGTCAATATTTATTAGCATTTACACAATCTGAGCAGCACTATTAATAAAATCAGAGCAGATGGAAGCTGCTGTCATATGTTGTTGCGGTTTTTTTCCAGGGGCAGGAGGGGAACTAGGCAGTAACAGTTCCTCTACAGGAATTCATATAGACCTTCTGGAAACTAAATATTCTATTGGGTACTCTTTTTATTCATAAAAAATACTTGCCTCTACAAACCCTTACAATATGAGGCAAAAACAAGTTACTGCCATCTGCATTGGCATCATTTAATAAAGAAAAATGCTGATTCTGAACATATGTTGCTTTTCCATACAGCTTTAAAGAAAATCAAACTTTGTCTTGTTAACACTTCACATTTTTATATATGCTCTCTAGCTAAAAAAACATTAACACCATTAAGAGACAAAGTATATGATATGATGTATGTCTAGGCTTTAGAGCAGCAAACCAAAAAGGGCAGTAAGAGGCTCAACAAAAATTTTTTCAAGTTCTCAAGCCAAAACACTTAATAATGGACACTAAGCTTTAAAACAGAATTATTTTCCTTTTCCGCATATTGCCCTTTCTAGATACGAACACAAATACACGTAAATAGATATAATTTACTTGGGTCTTCAACAGGTATTCAGAGCTAAAGAAAACCTACCTTCAAAGTAATATGATATGTGATGCAGAATAAAATGCAAGTGCTTTGAAGGCAATTACAATAAAATATGAATAAATAACAGGATTTCTATTTTAACATACTAGGCAGTCGGTCCAGAGGAAAGAAAAATAACGTACTTACCACTGTGTTTCTTTCTTCTCCCTGCTGCTTCTTCCCTGAGCTTTCAAGGTCAACATTCTGTTTAAGACAAATGGACAAATTTTAGTCAACCCTATCACTACTATATAAGGACAGAATAATATTTCATTGCATTGTTTGGATTATTTTAAATTTTCATTTTTTTGTTTTGTTAAAAGCTTTACATATGTGTGAACAACAGCTTGAATACTTTCCAAGACTGCAAAACTGCATATATTCTATTTAAGAAGATAATCTTTTTGTGTACAAAACATTGCTTTTTACCCTGTTTTTATTTTAAAGCACTCTGCTTAAGCTGTTTCATTTTTACTCCCTTTATAGTTACTATATTAAAATATTAAGTATCACATAGATTTCTCTTGCACATAGTTCTGAAGAATTCTGAGAAAAAAATACATCAAAAGTTAACCAAAAATTAAGAGAGTACATTTTTGCATTGTTAATGTTAGGATTTTTTTTAAAGTTGCAACACTTTTTATAAGGCATAACAGACCTCTGATGCTAACTTCACTAAGTAGAACAATTAAAAACAAATGAAAGCAACAAGTGATTTTGACTGAACACACATAAAATTAGTGACTGGACTGATGGGAAGGATTAATTTTGCCTCCAACAAAGGCAGAAGTACAACATATCTTCAGAGTGATTAAGTGTCACTGTTGTCAGATAGACTACCTAACCAAGGAAAGTTACGTAGAGCAGATAAGAAGCTAAGTCATGCAGAGTATTATCTGTCAAATTTTCAGTATCTAGAAAAGAATTTAAATTGTGGGGATCACAGGTAGCAACTCCATTCAAAGGATTTGCCTATAGATGGAACTATATTTCATTTCTTTCCAATAAAAGCAGAATTAGGCCACCATAAAATTAATAAATAGAACCTGTAAGATATTTAAAATCAACTTGTTCCAAGAGAAAAGCAAGTTCCTTTTTTTTTTGGGGTAAGAAATGGGACAATGAACTCCCACAGAAGTCAGGGCTGCCACAGGAGGATTGCACTACAATCAGCTTCTGCATATCACATGCCCTATTCCTCACTTGGGAGTCACAGGTGTCAGCTTCCGCATTCATATCAAATGAATTTAAATGCACTACACGTCCATACATTTCCTTCGATGGATGTATGCATACATCCATACATTTCTTTTCAACAGAAAGGCATACAAGACATGCAATTAGCAAGGGGTAAAAGTAATATTAAAGCCTTTCAAGTTCCCTAAATAAAAATAAAAACAAAAAAACCCAAAAAACTCGATTCATTTAGCCAGTCTCAGAAATGCAGACAACACTCAAAACAATTAAAAATATCAAGAAAGACACCAATGATCAAACCAGATTCTGAAACTTGGGCTCTTAGAAGAGTCAGTCAAATTGCCATGGCTGCATGCTTCTTTCCTTTCCCACAGCACTTTGCTCCTACTGCAAAACTGTGTGATCGTTATAAAAGCTGTTTTAGAGGCACTGTACACAAACTTCCAAACAGAAGAAACACAGGTCTGTCCAGAAGAAACGCAGTCATCCAGAGAACACAATAGCACAGAGCTGGATCTGACAAAGAGACAGACAGGTGATGGTGCCTCTGAAAGATGAAGACCTAAGGTCAAGAGCCTGCAGGCGAAGCATTCACAGTAGAAAAATTATCAAAGAACTAGCTAGCCCTATAATCATCACAAAAACAATAAACAAAAAGGGATTACTCCTGTATAATTTCCTGACACCTGTTTGGCTGCCTCTGTTGAAATAACTAAGAGTAAAATCCAGTGCTAAGGAATCATTAGTATTTCAACTGTTCACAGACTTCCAACCCAAGCAGAAGGAACTCAGCCCATATCAAACATCGAGAAGCAATAATACAGTAAGTGTGTGCATTAGGGGAAGAACACACAACACTACCTGGATATTTCAGGTCATGTTGCTTTAGAGATTTAGCAGCTACACAAGTCTCTGAACAAGAGACATCAGTCATAAAATCAAACAAAAGCAATGAACTCAATGCAACTCATGTTTCCGTAATGTCACATGAAACCATGACATTGAATCACATAACTTTAAGCTTCTATCAAAAGATGACAGCTAACAATGTGCTGTAACTACAGTGATGAGTTTCCAATAGCAGAAACCTCCTATCACCACACAGTATGCAGTAAAGCACAACAACCTCTCTAAAAATACAAAATGGGATATTTGGAGGAGCTCAAAGTAACCATGCACCAGAACTGCAGAAGTCTAGAAGATAACAGGCTAATGTGTTTGCCTCAAACACCAATAGCAGGGTGGCTGTGGCACCAGCCAAGGACTGTAGGTAACAACAGCCAAGGACTGTTGGCAATAACATGCTGTGAGAAAGAACAAGATGTGACTGGACAAGGGGCCATATGGAGGTAGGACAGCACTGTTCTGGGACAAAGGTCTTTCATCTACTTCCTGGAGATAAGCACAACTCAGTACAGCACAAACAGAGAAATCAGAAGCAGGGAGGAGTGTATGGAGGGAACAAGACCACTAAAGACCTAAAGCCCTCTGACTCATTTTCACAAGGATCTAGAAGAATGGACTGTGAGTGTTACATAATTTACATAGAAAGTGTGACACTTATCTCCAGGGCAAGGAAAGCTTATCTATTAATACATACCCTCATGTAAACCCAGGCAGTGACCCCAGGACATGCTGAACTGATGCTGCAGCAAGGACTGGTAATCTTTCCTTCCTCCTTCCCTTTCTTTCTCCCCCTCTTTCATTCATTCATTCCTCTCTCTTCCCTTACACCCCACCCCTTTATCCAAAATCTAGGGCCATGTGCTTATGTAAGAGGCCAGGGTACTAACATAGCAATTTCCAAGCCAAGTGTAATTTACTAATAAAACTTCATAAGCTCTTGTGGATCATCTGATGTCTTATTCCTTTCAACCAATGAGTATCTACAAATCTTGGATGTTCCCTTCCCCCTAAAGGTGCAACATCACAAAGACCATCAGGTAGTTCAGATCACCACTTTTCTAGTTGTTTTGCAGAAGTGATAACAGGTGCTTTAGATGACTAGTGGTAACTTACCCTAAAGGTAAAAATAACAAATGAAATCTTATTTAACCATACTCTAGCATATATTAATCACATCAGACTGAGTCTGACTATGTTCCTCTAACCAAAATGGTCTAGCATTCTAGTACTTGGGGGAACTATCTTATGTATTCATCCTGTTCTTACTCTTTCTTAATTAAAATCCAAATGCTACTAGAAAATGCTTGCCAGATGGACTGCCAGTCTGACCCAGAGCAGACATTTAAATCACTGTACTCCAGGAGTGCTTATACCTAAGTGAGCAACTATTTCTCATTCCACTGAAGTATTTCAGCTCAAACTTACCAATGTCTTTAGCCTACAGAAAGTGAAAACAAGGACAGAAAGCCTAAGAAAAATAGTGAAAGATTGTCTGAGCACTCAGGTATCAGGTTAGGAAAACTAAAGCACTGGTAAAATCAGATCTGGCCAGGGGCACCAAGGGCAACAAGAAAAGCTTCCTTAATATGGCTTGTTTGCCATACAGAGGGAATTGGACAAACTCCAGAAGTGGGTCCACGAGAAGTTCAAAGTTAAACAAGGCCAAATGCAAGGTGATGCACTTGTTTTGGGGCAATCCTGGACATGAACACAGACAGGGAGGCAAATTCAATGAGAGTAGCCCTGTCAAGAAGGACTTGAAGGTTCTCATGGATAAAAAGCTGGACAACAGTGTGTGCTCACAGCCCAGAAAGCCAACTGTATCCTGGTCTGCATCAAAACAGTGCTCAGAGGGAGGTGATTCTGACCCTCTCCTCTGCCCACCAGGAGTACCATGTCTAGTACAAGAAATTCTTTACCATGAGGGTGATGAGGCACTGGAACACATTTCCCAGAAAAGTTGTGGATGCCCCAACCTTGCAAGTGTCCACAGAATGAGAGTGCGAACTTGATGATCTTTAAGGTTCCTTTCTTAAAGAGAGAAGATGCTTTCTACGGGCACATGGATGATAAAAGGAAGACTATGAAAATGTGGATTATCTCCAAAGGAAATGGGAAAACTGGTAACCTGGGACATGCAGAAGGCCAAAGCACTCAATTACTTTTCTTGTCTCAGTCTTCACCAGCAAGTTCTCCAGTCAGAGCTGCAGAAGGCAAAGGCAGGGATCAGAAGAATGAAGAACTAACTACCTGCTGTAGAAGAAGATCTGGTTTGAGACCAGATGGTAGATAAGCTACTACCTATCATACTTGAGAAGTTGTGGAAGTTCTAATGACTGGAGAAAGGACATATAACCACCATTTTTGAAAAGGAAAATAAAGACCCATAGAATTTACAAGTCAGTCAGGTCTCACCTCACTGCCCATAAAGATTACTGAGTAGATTCTCCTGAAAACTCGAGAGGAGGGGAGAGGGAGAGGACCACAATATGATCATCATTTCAGGAAGGGCTGGAAGTATCTTAAAAACTGCTTGCTTCAGAGACATTTCAGGCAGCCTTCACCCCTTGATAACCATCCTCCATTCTAAATACTTAAAACAGTAAAGCCAGCAAAATATTTCTTTAAATAACTCTAGGACTGAAGTATTGCAGAATCCAGATTATTTGTGCTTGTCCTTAAACATCCATTCATATTCAGTAGAAAAGTACACTTAGCTAAAAAGACTTTAGACTGATCAAAATTATCCATACCAGAATCTCATATTAAGCAGAAAGAGATTCTATACTGAACCACTAAAATCTGTCTAGTAAACCAAGAACAATCTTACAGCAACGCAATCAGTTGCTTTTCTGCCCTTTGGAATGCAGATGAGGAAGATGAGGGATTCCAAAGCTGACCAAGGAAGAGCAACTGTATGCACCACTGGTATCACTGCACAAGAAGACTTTGCCTGCCAAAGGATACCCATAACCAGATTTTTTTTTTAAGTATCAGGGGAATACATGAAGATGTGCATAATCATTTCATACACAATTATAATAAGTGAATTTTACTGTCAGTGTTTACTGAGAAGATTCTAATTCACAACCTGCCACATCAGAGGGAAATATGCCTTACAGTGAGCTAACTTGAACAAAACAACATATGATTTTGATTGAAGAAACAAAAGACAAGCACAGCTGAGAAAATATTTATCTCTAGGCAGTATATCTTTAGAAATCAAACCTATTTTGCATAAAGTAGAAAGGCCTGTAGACCCCAGACAGCTTAGTTCATCTCAGATTCCCAGGGCAGGGAACAAGGAGAGGTAAGAGAGAAGGACCAGGCAGACAGAAATGATCCAGAGACCATTCTCAAAAACAGATCCATGTTGCTTTTCCTGGAAGCAGATGCTGTCACCCTATCCCACTGTTTCTTGTTTCAGTATCTGAAAGACAGACATTTAGAGAGAAGCAAAGAAACATTGAACTGTCTCATTGACAGAAATCTAGCAAGTTTCAAGGAGCAGAACTATCTTTCTACTGATTTTGGGTGGTCAAGTCTAAGATGTTAATAACGAAACATTACCTCAAGCAGCATGAGAATGACCTACTTGAGGATTTGTAACAATGCTATCACAGCTGCTGACAACCGGAACCCTTTAATGCAGGAAGAGGACAGCTGATGGCACATTCTAAGCACACTCAGGTTTACATTTGCTTCCAGAATGCCCCAAAATATACCTGCTGGTGTACTGCATGGGATATGCAGTTCAAAAGTGCTCTGCCAAGGGCTACGGGTATGCTTACCAACATATAGAATGCAAAAGGCACTATGATAGGGTCCCTGGACTGGCTAACTTGCTGTATGACTTATATATTAATATTAAGCATTTCACTGTTCTGCCAGATTATCCACAGTTCTATTAGAGGCCTTTTTAATTATCTTAAGACTTAATGGACTGCCTAGAGTGCAACAAGGTGAAATTTTATTATTTATAATATCACAACAGCACTTGTGCACAGGACAGTTAAGGAAACACATTCATATCTGTGCACACACAAATAACTCAGGGCTGCTGGATTTTGTGGTTGACTACTTTTCATTGGGGAAGCTGGTCAAAAAAGGGTTTCTAAGGCATAAATGAAGACTGCACCTGTGACCTCAATTTTTTAAAGGCAGGATTTCCACCTCTGTGGATATAGCTACAAAAACCTTGTCTAAGAGTTCTGAGTGCAAATCGTGGTTTTGTAACAAAACAAACATACCTAGACCTAGGAAAATTGTCTGGTGCTCAAAATTCTCTTTTATAACAGTGCAGTTAATGCAAAACTGACCAGGATGTCTGCATTTGATCTCACGACTGAAAAACTGCTAAAATGCACGTGGCACCAGATTGGAGGAGTTTCAGATCTCATCAAACTGCAAGAAATCATTTATGAATCAAGATGTCTGTTTCCTGAAGCATAAGCCTCAGCACAAACACTCTGAAAAGCTATTCTATGATATAAAGCACAAAATACCATGTTGTTATTAAGCATAAACACTTAGATCTACAACATCCCCAGAAGGCATAGCTGTTTCAGGTAAGAATCACATTGTGACTTTTAATTGCCTTTAAACACCATATTCTCCAGAGGAGCAGTAAGATATGGCACTATTTTACTTTCTTTCCCCAAGCACTGAGAACTGCAGGATGATGGAGGCTCTTCAGCACATCTCCAGATGATGTGGTCCAACCCACCACTCAGCCTATCACATCAGAGCAAACCAACAATAGGTGCTACAAAGTCAAACTCTACTTTTGAGTTAAGGTCAATGTCAGTTTGGAAAAAAAGGAAGCAGATCAGTTGGATTATTTGGGAACATTTCCAGGGGAGAAAGCCGAGACTTAGCGGTTTTTGTTAACCATGGCAATACACGTGCCTCTACTCCAGTTAAATTGTGCAGTCAATGTAATCACTATCTTAGGCAGTCTTACTAAAGCAACTGAATAATCCCATATATAGATTCAATCATAGATGAATGCATAATATAAAATATTCCAGTTTACATTTAAAAAATGGTATCAGGCAAATGTCTTTGCAGAATGAAGACGTCTTATATCAATATATTCTGCTTTACAGGAAAGTAGAGTTGGCTTTCACAGACCTACAGTTTATTAAAATCTATAAACCAAGGTTGCTTTCCAGAACAGTAAATGCTAGGGGGATTAAACTGTTACTGTATGCTGTTCCTAATCATTCTGCTTAAGGCATTGCTAATGTTTACTGTTTCTGTTACTTGATGCCATTACACTAGGTCAAGTAACCAGAAACCAAGACAGAAATGAAAACACAGAAAACAGAAACAACACTGGCTTTCTACTACTAACTTAATGCTAAAAATTAAGAATTTTAGGAAGGCTTTAAAACATTACTATTCATGGAATCCTTAAACACTGTACTTATTTAATATACACCTGTCTTAAGACAAAATAAATAAGTTTAATGATATTTTCATAACAACTGGATTCTTGTCTTTGAAGTATACAATATAGCAGAACCTGAACTTAATTAAAAAAAAAAACAAAAAATAAGCCATGCACAACAGAAAACTACCAGAGCTGGTTTTGTAGACTACTTATTTTGGCGTCACAGATAATTCTTAGGGTTAAAACCAGCACATTTCAGAATAGCAACAGTCTGTACCCTGTGCAGTGTCATAATTCTTTACCAAACCATTTTTCTGAAAGTGACAGTTGTGCTAACTCAGTGACTAAAAGTGAGCAGCTGTGCCAAGCTACACACTGAGGTCTAGTTTACCCTGAAGAAACTTTGTTGTTAGTGGTAACAGAAAGAATCCAACTTGGTTCAATATGGACATTAAAAAGACAAAAAGGAATTTTTTTCAAGCTACAACTTTCACACAAGCTTCAGCCATTTCAAAGATTTCCACTGCCACTACAAAACTGATATGAACTTCTGAGAGAACTGAACTTGTCTATGTGACATCAGAAGGCTAATTAGCACAACAAACAATGTGACCCTAGCACTCAGTATAACAAGAGACACTGCAAATCTGAGCGAAAACTATTTAGATCTGGTGCCTTCACCCTCTGCTCCTATGTGGCCTTGTTCCTTTCCACCCTTGCCCCTCTTCACTCTTCAGTTTCCCATCAGCACATGGATCCTACACAGTGACTGCTCCAAAAGGTCAAAGCTTTTTCAGTCCTATTGTTGTTAGCCACAGAAACATGGTCAGACCTCAGCCTTTTTTCACTGGGACTGATGATGGGAAAGATGAGGTATGTGGAAAATTTGGAAAACAAGAGACTATAAGAATATTTAGGACAGAATATACCAATTGAATCGGTAGTAATATTTATAACTAAAACCACAAAACTCAGTCATATATGCACACTAAGCAACACCAGAATGTACATCACTGTTTCTAGAAAACACATACTTGATCAAAACTAAGTAGGTAGTTAACTTGTATTCTGTCTGTTTTCATGACACTTATTTCTTTTTGCCTACTGCCATTCATCAGATAAACACTTTTTCCTACCCCACTTCATCATACCCAGATCTTTTATCAGATACTGAAATATTTTAGGGAAAGACATATCTACTTTTGTTTATGCAGTACTTCAGAAATATGGCACCAAGTCTTATAGAGACCATGGGCATTATAAAACGCTGGTGGCTGCCAACATCCACAATGCGGTGTGTAAACAGCACCTGTCTAAATATTGCCTTAACTTGATGTTGAGTCACTAACAGATAACACATTAACTACTTAATACAAGTTAAAAAGAAGCTATCTGGATATTGAAGCAAGTATGTCCAAGAATGGGAGAAAGAAAAAGCAAAGGGAATAAAAACCTGTATACTCAATTCTCCAATAACATGTGAAACTTAATCAAATAAATCCTAGGTCAAATCCTCCATCTGAATGAACACAAGATTGTTACAGACTGTGTATTCTTGTCCCGAAAGACAAGCGACTTAAGGTACAAGTCCTCTGGGACAACAATTGAGTATAAGTTTCCAGCACTCCAGATGAACCACCTATTGTTTACACCCCAATAGTAAGATCAATAAAGATGGTATATTTCTCACTATTTAAAACCTAGACAGTCACATATACTTTCGGTAGACCTCCTGTATCAGGCGGATACTCCGCCAGCTATGACACAGCTTATGAGCAAAATCAAACCCTAGAACTGTTTCAAACTATCAAAATACAGATGGCAATGACAGAATTCAGACTACAAATTTTACCAATTCTGAGAATGTTTGTGGCATCAGATGCTTAAATTCATCTTGTTCCTGTGGCCTTTTATGGCTACTGGTTGGTCCAGGAGATACTGCAACGCATTTTGAACTGCTGAACAGCTGAGGCTTTATACTTGAAATTATCAAATTATGCATAAAATACTGAATTCTTAGAACTAATAAGATCTAAGTTGTCTTAATATGTTATGAAATTGATATTAGGAATTGGATGAATCTTTTACATTTCACGTAGTTCAGAAACATAATTTTATAGCATAATGCAGATTTTGTATTTAAATTGTCTCAAAAATAGAAGAAAATAACAGCAAACAGATGCTGCTATATATAATTGTATACTTAATTAGAGTTCTTGCACTACCAGCCAAGTCATTGTTTGGGTATGTCAAATCCTGAGTTCCCCTTCCTTTCAGGGCAGGGGTAAGCAGAGCTAGTCAAGCAACACTTAAAGCTATTTTTAGATGTCATTTCCTCCAACATGTGTAGAGGCACAACTTTCCAATTAACAATCGCTTTTATGAACCTTTTACATCCTTCTGCATTTGTTTTGTTCCTCACTGCTTTACAAAATTGAATTAGGAGACATCACTGGCCAGTTTGATTACAAATACAATCAGTAATCCGACAACACGCTTGAAAAATTGCTAAATATTCATAGCCAGGAAGGAAATTAACTTCAGCTGTGTTCTTAATATGCGAAGTGAAACAAAAATATTTGTGTATTATTGCTTGCCTGAGTGGGTTTAAACAAAAAAAGAACTATCAGATACTTGTTATAGCTTCAACTGTCAATTATTGCACACACCTAAGTGTGAAAGTCAGTGTTGTCTGTAACAAAGACACCAGGAGGAATAATATATTTCAATATTGAAAACAGAAATTATATAGTCGAGCAGCATCTGTGCAGATTTAAAGATATGAAATTTTAAAAACACACTCATCTGAAGTAGGAATATACCCTGAAGGCAAATGTCCAGTATAAAAACTTCTTTTTGTAAGCTCTGGACAACTGAACGGGTGTCTTTCTGGAAGCTGGTGTTTCCTGTTTGAATTGATATTAGATTTTTAACTAACTACAACAACTACTGATTGTGACTAAACATAAAACATCAAACCAAGAAGTATTTTTACCCTACTACACTTGACACAGGCATGCACCATCTGTCACCAAGGTATGATACATAACTCTGTGACATTATAACATTAGTCTCGAAAAGACT